>VMDR010034621.1:0-11004 GCA_007922815.1 Macrotus californicus | reverse complement strand
TGAATATATTGCCCTGGCTGGTGTGTCTCAGTTGGTTAGAGTGTCGTCCCTAAACAGAAGAGTCACGGGTTCAATTGCCTGTTAGGGTACATGCCTAGGTTATGGGTTTGGTCTCCAGTCAGGACACATATGATAGACAACCTATTGATGTTTCTCCTACATTGACATTTCTCTCTCTCTCTTTATCTCCCTTCCTCTCACTCTGGAATCAGTGGATATATCTGAGAATGCACTTCTGAGCCGTCCTGTCATTGGTGATTACAACATCCAGGTGCTTGTGTGATGGATGGCAGGCCTGTATTTTCAGGCAGCTGTTATAATGCTGCTTAGCATATAAACAGAGAAAGAATATTTCCATCTTTGTCATATGTCAAAGGAGCAGTAATCCTCAAAGGCCAGAAAAAGTTAGGAGTGCATTCTTTGGAACAATCCAGGTGACCATGGGACAAAGGTCTTTGCAAGTTAAGCCTCCAGGTATTTAATAAATGTCAGCTTTCCCACCTTAGATTAGGTATTGAAAGGGAAAAATATCAAAAGCACAATCTGGTTGAGGAAAGAAACTGATTTACATGGCATCACTGGGAACATCAGAAGACTGTGCAAGAGCACCACATGTTATCCCATGGCACAACCTCAAGCTTTGGGATCAGATAAGCCTGGCTTGTATCCCAGTCCCTCCTCTTACTAGCTGTGAAATTCGGAGCCAGTATTCTTAGCACTCATCTCTAAAGTGGGAGTAATCATAATACCTACCTCATTGTTACATAATATTGTTGTATAATACTATTCATATTATACAAGATATGAAGTGATGTACAGAAATTGTTAAGGATAATGCCTGGCACATAGTAAGAATTCAGAAAACATTACACATCATCGTTATAAGAGCAAGGGTACCTGTCATAGTCATAAAGTGGGATTTTAAGAGAAGAGAAAGAAGGTGCCACATGCAGAAAGAATAACAGACGCAAAGTCATCTTCATCAAACACTGAATTCTACTGTGTGCCAGATACTGTGTGTGCAGAGGTGGATGGGCCACTTGCAAGGTCACAGGCCAGTGGGGGAAGTTAACAAATAGCTTTTCATTAGGATGAATATAAATAAGGTCGGATAATGAGGCCATTTGACCTAGGGCCTTCAGGGAGCAATCCCAATGAAGACCTCCTCTGGGCTTATGGCCAAACAGCGTCTCTCCTAACTAACCTGCTGGAGGAAACGAGGCACCTTGCTCGCTGAGTGGATGGATTCTCAACCCAAGACAATTCCACATCCCCATCTCTAAATGTGTCCTATTTGTGGAGCAATAGCAGCTAGTATTTTGCAGTCCCTACTACATGCCAGCAATTGTGTAGATTTATTTCAAGTGATATCTGTAACCATTCTTCTTGGGAGTTACTTTTATTCCCATTTCACAGGGAGGAAAGCTGGGGCTCAGAGAAGTACCTCGCCCAAGCATGTCTTTGTCGTATAAGTCCCTTTTTGATCAGATCTTTACCCAGCTGACCAGATTATCTTTTTCCATATTTTCCTCCCAGTTCTTCCTCCCCTGACTCTCTGCTTTAATCATTGTGAGCTATTTCAGAGCAGGGTCAGTCAGCTTCAGCCCACCGGCCAAATCAGGCTTGCTACCTAATTCTATTAGAACACAGCCGTGCACGTTGGCTTACGTGTCTGCATCTGCTTTCGTGCTGCAAGACTTGAGCAGTTGCAGCAGAAAACCTCTGCCCACAAAGCCTAAAATCTTTACCCTTGCTCTTCACAGACCATGTTTGCTGAC
This sequence comes from Macrotus californicus, assembly GCA_007922815.1. Classification (NCBI taxonomy): domain Eukaryota; kingdom Metazoa; phylum Chordata; class Mammalia; order Chiroptera; family Phyllostomidae; genus Macrotus; species Macrotus californicus. The sequence continues at coordinate 9,226 of VMDR010034621.1, read as the reverse complement.
ACCTGCTTTAGAGTTTTCACACCTCCATACTCTTGCACCTGCTGCTCTTTCTGCCAGGTGTGCCATTTCTTTCACCAGGACGTGATGACCTTCAACTTGTGACTCAGACTCTCTGAGGAGACTTCCCTGATTTCTCAAGGAGTTAGTTGCTTCATCTCTTGGGTTACCACTGTCCCATGTATACTTCTACTTGGCATTTGTCACATTATATTTTAGTTGTTCATGTACATGTCCGTGTGACCTAGAGGACAGGGACCTGATTTTATGCATCTTTGTATTTCATCACGCCACCTAATTGCTTGAACATATTGAGTTCTCACTTAATATTTATTGAAAGTTGTCCCTACCTCCCCTTCTCCCCAGCATATTATAGCCATATAACAAGAGGAGCTAGGAGGCAGTGAGGTTGGGCCAGAGGAGACACTGGCAGCCAGACACCCGAGTTCAAGGTGTTGCTTCTCCCATCTTTGTGTCTGTCACCTTATCACCTGAGTGCTATTGGGCAAGTCCCTTCACTCTCTGAGCCAGCATGTCGTCATCCACACTGTGAAGGAGATGGAGTAGGTTACAGTAGTCTCCCTTATCCATGGGAGGTGCATTCCAAGACCCTCAGTGGATGCTTGAAACCGCAGATAGGACCAAACACTATATATACCATGTTTTTTCCCATAAATGCATAATTGAGGTACAGTAAGAGATTAACAACAATAATAGAATAGAACAATGATAGAATAAAACAATTATGACAACTATGCTGTAATAGCCAGTATGCAAAGGTGATCTCTCAAGTATCTTACCGTACTGTACTCACTCTTCTTACGATGATGCGAGATGATACAATGCCTGCGTGATGAGATGAAGGGAAAGGAATGACGTAGACACTGTGACGTAGCATTAGGCTACTGTAAGGGTGACTTGAACACAAGCACTACCATCCAAGGAGACTCAATCTGATAGCAGAGATGGCTACTGAGGGACTGGTGGATGGGGAACACATACAGTGCAGATATACTGGACAAAGACAGCATCACACTGCTCAGAACAGCACACAATACAAAACATGGATTATTCGTTCCTGGAATTTTTGGTTTCACATTTTTAAACTGAATTTGACTGCAGGTAACTAAACCCACAGAAAACAAAATCATGGATGAGCAGGGTCTGTGTCGTATGTCCTTTCTGCCCTAAAAATTCAATGAGACTCTGATGTCTGTGACTGAGGGAGTCACAGTTAGAAATATAGTTAGCCAGGGAGGCATCTAAGTCACCAACTCTCCACTCTTGTTGTCAAGGGAGGTTTTGTTGACAAGAAGCTCAAGAATGTTCCAGAAGAACAAAGTTGGGTGTCCACGTCTACACTATCAAAGCTATTTTCTCTCTCTTATTTACTTTAAAAAAGAGTAGTAATTGACAAATCATGATGCTCTCCTCTTGTCTTCATGCTTTTTGGATTAAACCATTGCTCACTCAGCATCCACAGGTAGATATGGCCTTTGAGATATGATATACAGCAAAGTTAAACCACAAAGGGACAGTCATGTCACTCCCATCCATCCCTGTAGATGGCATTCCACAGCCCCAGTCAGTTCCATCCTTCACTTGGAACACATTCCCCAAACTTGTCTCATGGCAAGCGTCAAAAGCATTACTTTTTAAGCTACAGATTTCTGAGCCCCTCACCCAAACTCCTTGAACTGGTATCACCAGGATATTCACAAGCAGTGATTCCACAGGCAGGTTTGGGAGCCTGATTTAGGAGTCTGATCCCCAGTGTGAAGTTCTACTGGCCCCTCAGCCACAGAGGTTCATCGTTACTGTTTGGTTAAATAGCAACTCCATGTGTCACCCAAACAAAGGGTAGCAGGAGGAAAGCCCTTGCTGCAGAGGATGCATTTTTCAAGACTTTCTCAGGTACCTTTAGGTAGGGCTCATTTGCACACCTGCATATTTTCCCCCAATTCCCAGCACAACCCTCTGTGAATAATTGCAGTTTTGCTAATTGAATCTGAGAGCACCTGTTTCTTAATCAATATTAATGCATCTCATGGACAAAGAATTTATAATGAATTATTCTAGGGGGGAATATAATTTAATTTTTTAAGAAAGTATTCAGTGTTCATCTGCAGGCCAGAAACCTGCCAGGGGAGGGGGAGGCAGAACGGGATTGCTAGACAAACAGGGGGCCCTGAGATGCCAAGCCCACCCTTCGGATGGGCTCTCCCTCTAGTCCCTACTCTACCTCTCCTCTTTCCCCCGTGTCTGCAAACAGGAAACCAATGCCTGGAACCTACCAGCCCCCAAACTCCTATGCCCTCCAAAGCTCTGACCACTCAATGGTTTTCACTTCCCTCAACTCCCGGTCCTGTCCTTTCCACCACAGACCTTCTCTTGATCCTGCTGTGGATCACAAGATGCCCAGTCCAACCAACCTTTGTATGTCAGAGCCTTCCAGGGGGCAAGAAACTGGGTTCTGTGACTTTAACCAAGACTATGGGTCTCAGTGCTCCTATTCCCTCAACTGTTTCAGTTCAGAGGCTCCTTTCTCCCCAAAAACTTCCCTGTCTTTCCCCACCCCAACCGCCCTCCCCCGCACCACCTGAGCTAGATGCCTCATTTCTATGATCCACTCCATCATACTTTCTAGCACATTCTACCCTGATCCCCTGTTTATTGACTCTCCTGAGCAGGAAAAGAAACAGTGCCCTGCTCTGGGGCCCCTCCTAGCATAAGACTTCAGAAAACGTTAGCCCTTTACAACCTCGAGTTGAACGAATGATTGAGCACTGGATTATTTCCTCCGTGTAAAGGTGCTTGATGTGATTTTACAGCTATTAGGGCCATTACCATCTGGTCAAGGCGTGTTTTCTGCAGTCTCATAGAAACCGATGGCACAAAACCTCCTAACAAAGTGTGAAATCCTGTAAGGCCTCATCATCTGGATCACTCAAGTGGCCCGTCTGCAGGGCACTTATGCCGTGATCACGCCCCTGAGCCGCCAAACACCTGCAAGCCAGCCAGCCAGCCAAGCTTTACTTCCAAAACATGCTGAGTCTGAAGGACTTGCAGCCTCTGCCACTTTGAGCTATGAGTTGAGCCTTGGGAGAGCCACCTTGGGCCTAGTACTGGGTTTGTCCTATGGACCCCGACACTCAGAAGAGTGGCCCAAGGCAAACAAATACCCAGAAGGCGGTGTAAACCTGAAGCCTGCTGTTATCATTTAGAATGGGGGTGCTCTTTCCATTGACTCTGTCCTTTATCCAAGACAGCTTCTATGCACTCTCATTGCCAAGAAAAGGTGCTCAAGGAGCATGAACTCAGAGTAGAGAAGAATATATATTCCCGAAGGATTTTTTCTGTCCAAGCTGAAGAAGAGATACCACCAACAGCCACATTCTAAAAGTGTGGGTATCTGCAGTTTGGTCACTCTTCCATCTTGTGCTCAGTTCAGGAACTATTTTATAATATTCCAGGTGACTTTGCAAATATCTGATCCTTCCTATTATATGCTATTTTTATTACTGAAATGCTAAACTACCATTCATTGTCTTCTCATCTTTCTTGATCTCTCAGCCAATTTGTACCAAAACTACCTCCAACATCTCCACTGGATTTTCACAGGAACTTCAGACTCAAATGTTTAAAACAAAATCAACAGTTGTATTTCCAAACCAAGGCCCCCCTTCATCTTCCCTATCTCAATAAATGCTACTACTAACCATACAATTTTAAGCCAGGAACTCTCTCTCTCTCTCTCTCTCTCTCTCTCGCTCTCGCTCTGCGTAGCCTATAAGCATCAATCCTTTTGTGGCAGATTCATCCCTGCCTTAATCCACTTGCACTTTGCATCAAGGTGCAGTGACCACCCAACTACCCACCACCTAGGCTTCCTCTAGCTGCCAGAGTTTGCTCTGCCGAAGCACAGGCAGGGCTGGGGAACCAAGAGCAATCCTCATTCAATGGCTGACTTTGACGATGTATGTGCAAATATCCCAGCTCCCCAACTCACCCCTCAGCAAGACATCCTGAGGCCTTGCTGTCCAATAAAGTAGCCAATAGCTACATATGGCTCCTGAGCACCTGTACGGAAGCTCGCGCAACTGAGAAACTGAACTTTCCATTTTATTTCATTTTAATTAACTTAAATTTAAAAACAGACACTCAATTCTGTTATTGGGAAACTTTTCAGCACAGTTGGTATAACTGAGATATATGAATCTACTTCTGCAACTCTAACTCCTATGAAATCTAACCATAGATCAAGTATTTCCAAAGATAATTTGGTGTTGGGACTGAGGTGTGCTGTAGGTGTGAAATACCCTGGATGTTGAAGATTTAGTACAAAAATGCATGTAAAATATGTCATCGATAATTTTTATTTTGACTACATGTTAAAATAATCATCTTCAGACTACATTAGGCTAAACAATATATTTTCTTAAAACTAATTTTACCAGTGGGTTTTTATTTTTTGCTTTTCTAATGTGATGACGATAAAATTTTAAATTGCCTGTGTGGCCCATATATATTTTTACTGGACAGCACTGCTCCAAGGCACGTGTTCTGGAGAGATCTAGCTGCAGTTACCCACAGTAGCTGGATTCCCTGCTTTTATTTACAACTCTATAACACATCACCTGTATATTGTATTGTGTGTTTACCACCCCACGTCAAGTCTCCTTCCATCACCGTTTGTTTATTCTTCCTTTTCCCTCTTCTACCTTCCCCTACACCCCTTTCCCTCTGGTAATCACCTTACTGTTATCTGTGTCTATGAGTTGTTGTTGTTGTTTTGCTTAATCCCTTCACATTTTTCACCCAGTCCCCAAGGCCCCCTCAAGAGCTTTCAGTCTGTTCTCTGCGTCTCTGAGTCTGTATCTATCTTGTTTGTTGTGCTCATTAGATTCCACATATGGGTGAAATCATATGGTACTTGTCTCTCTCTGACTGGCTTATTTCACTTACATAATACTCTCCAGGTCCATCCAGGCTGTTGGCAACAGGTAAAAGTTCCTTCTGTTTTACGGCCAAGTAGTATTCCACCGTGTAAATGTACCACGGCTTTTTTATCCACTCATCTACTGATGAGCAGCTGGGCTGCTTCCAAATCTTGGCTATCGTAAATAACGCTGTGATAAACATTGGAGTGCATATATTCTTTCAAATTAGTGTTTCGGGTTTCTTCGGATATATTCCCAGAAGTGGTGGACTTCTCACTTTTATTGAGCTCCTTCCCTGTTTCATATCCCCTTCCTATACTGGTGTTTCCTGAAATCACCTCCTAAACAAACTACTGTACTGAAATCTAAGGATTTGCTTTGCAGCAACCCAAACTAACATACCTACACCATGTCCACTGCAATAAGATGGGTCCTTAGCTCTAATATCCTGTTGAGACTATGGCAGTGACCTCCTAACTGGGTGCCTGGCTTCTGCTCTTGCTCTACTCTAATTCATTCTTTACAGATCTCAACATATCACACTGTTCTTCAAAAACTTTTCAATGCCTTTGTTTATTGATCTTAGGAAAAAAAACCTAGGCTATGCTCAATCTGACCCACAAGATCGTGCACTGCTGGCCACCTTACCAGCTTCATCTTGCCCGGAGCCCCGGTGCCCCGGTGCCCCTCCAGTTTTCTGTGTCAGCCACCCCTGCTTCCTTTCACAAAACTCCCAGGATCATGTGCTGGGATCACCCTTCACCCCTCTCCACATAAATACTTTAGCCGGCCTCCTTCTGTGCATCCCTCAGAGCCCAGTTTATGTCCCTTGCTCAAAGAAGATAACCTTCAACTTCCACACAAGTCTATGTCTGGCTCCTTTGTACATTTTCCTGTACTTCTTAGCCCTTACTACTGTGTAATTGCACATTTAGTTGTTGAATGCCTTTCTCCACCATTAAAGTAGATGCCTGATGAGGGCTCTTCATTTTAAAAATCTATGTCCTGACACATAGTAGACAACCAGTAAATCTGTGTGGAATAAATAAAAGAACAGCCTCATTATTAATCATTTAATCTGGGATTTGATTCTTCCTATTTGTGTTTGAGGGGGGGGCTAATAAATAACATTCCCTACCACCTCCCCACCTTGTCCTGCGTGGTTTAAATTAAGTAAGAGAGAAACCCAGGAGTCAGATAGTTAGAAACTAAAATATCAGCTTTCTGAATGATGAAACTGTGTTGACGGATATGGCTAAGATATGTTACAAAGTGAATTTAAGAATATCACTCGCCCCTTTGGCCCATATTGAACCTAACCTTCTACCAGGGGTGTCCAACCTTTTGGCATCTCTGGGCCACACTGGAAGAAGAAAAGTTGTCCTGGGCCACACATTAAATACACAAATGCTAACAGAAACTGATGAGCAAAAAAAAAAGGTTCTAAGTAAATTTACAATTTTGTGTTGGGCCACATTAATAGCCATCCCGGGCCGCATGTGGCCCACAGGCCGTGGATTGGACACCCCTACAACCATAGGCCTGGCCTTAGACAGGACAGGTCTTTACCATGGAGGTCCCAGCATGGCCAAGAAAACCCACCAGAGGACCCCTCAGTGGGTGGTCACTCTGAGTAGAGAGTAAGGCACTGAGACCTGTAGGCCCACTTCTCTCTTTTTAACTCACCAATCAGAGAAATCAGCCCCCTCTTCTTTGGGGAGGCGGGAGAGGGGAACAGAAGGACCAGAAGTATCTGATCTGGGAAGAGTCTCTCCTCGTGAGTCTGGGCATGAGAAACAAGGTCACCCCCAAGACCCAGAACCTGCCTATGCATCTGTAAGTGCATGAAAACGAACTTTATGCTGGGAAGGTGCAGCACGCTGTGTGTGAATGCTCCGAAAAGTGCTATGAAAATAGAAGCTATTATGAAGAATCCTCACATACACCTAGGCTAGCTGGCATCCTACTTCCTTTCCTCACCTGTCTTTTTTTTTTTTTTTAATTATTCATCATCTGAGAAACCTGAGCTCTGGCCCATGGCTTTGAACCTAGAAGCTAGCCTTGAGTGAAGCAAGCTTTCCACCGCCCCCTCCCGCCAGCTCAGTGTCACATTGCCACCCCACTCAGCAGAATGGAATAGCCAAGCAGATTGATTTGCAGGCTGGAGGGAAAAAACCCAATTAAAAATGTGCTAAAGCCCTTTGAAAATTCATAAGTAACAACTAAGGAGCTAGTCTGGGGCTTATACCCTGACAGTCTGACAGCTTCATTGGTTGATGCTTTTGAAAAAATAACTTTAAAACTTGCATAAATTGCACCTTTTGTATTTTAAGTCACACAGGCACGACAACATGATTATTCATGACTTTGGAGGATGTTCTTGACAACAAGAGGGCATGAATATCCCCAGCCCTGTGCCAAATTAATCAGACACCCCAAGAATCAAAGAGAAAAACAAGCAAGAGCCCCTTCTCGATAGGAGGAGAGAGAGGTCTGTGCTTTGAAATGTGCTGGGGCCTGGGGTGTCATTTATGAAAACACAGGTGTGGGTTTCTGGCTAGTGGCTGATAAATATGCTCAGGCAGAGGCTGCTGAAGAGACAGGTCTCTCTGCTGGCAACTGAGAGAGCTTTGATTTGCTTTGTGCTGCAAGTAGCAATCGGGCTTCTGAGCTTTCTGAAATGAGGAAGAAAAAGTATCCAAGATGCCAGTAACATACAGATGGAAAACCAGCAGAATAAAATGGCGATGCAACTTTAAAATGGTAGCTGCAGTTCAAAGAGGGTGTATTATGTGTCCAACACTGCAGAAGCAGGTGACATGGGATCCTGAGGAAGGTACTATCGCCCTCATTTCATAGAGGGGGAAACTGAGGCATGGGGAGACTAAACAGTGTCCCCACACTTACACTGACTCTAAGAAGCATAACCAGGATTCAGACCCAAGCAGTCTGGCTCCAAAGACCCAGTGGGCTCCTCCCATGATGCACCACTCTGCAGAAATCTAGCAACTTCACCAGGCTGTGAGGGTGTCATCTCTCAGAATGTGTCCTTTGTTCTTCCTGCTTCTCAGGCAGGTGATCAGCCCACAGCTCCTGAGTTTACATCCCTTTATCTAGGAGACCAGCCCAGACTGAATCTCCTAGATCTAGTCCCAAAGTAGTAAGAAAGGTGTCTGAGCAGCTCAGCTTCAGTAAGGGGTCCAGACTCGATCGAATAACCTGTGCCCAGGCGGATTCATAGCTCAGACCTGGCTTCCAGGGAGCTCTGCATACAGAGGACGTTCCCAGGGGCTCTGGCTTTACATTAATACAAAAGTAGCCTTTGCTTATGAAAGTCTTTGCCTCCTCCCCAGTCTTGGCACATCGCAGAATCTCTCTCCTCCACCAGGACATTCAATAGACACTTACTGTGTACAAGGTCATAGGTTAAGCACTGTGAAACCACAGCACCGACCTGGCCTTCAAGGACCTGGCAGCCTGACCGCAGGGATCATTCAGGTGTGCAGACTAACACAGTGCATGCTGTGTGTGCATGTTGTGCATGCGAATTAGAGATGCTGTGTGCTGTAAGAGTTCAGAGAGAGGGGAATCACAAGCCAGTCCCCCAAGAAGCTCCCAAGATGATGATGTTACGGGCCTTGAAGTAAAATCTCTGCGTTAAAATTCCGTTCCATTCTGTGACCCAGACAAATGACAACCTCTTTGAGTCTCAATGTCCTCATTTGAAAAATGCAGATAATATCTATTATCTCCCATGATAGTTATTAGAATTAAATTGCATGATTGTGATAGTGGGTCTAGTAGAAACAAATTACTTCTCTCTTTTCCCCTCACCTCCCCCACCCTGCTCCTGTAGCAATTGTAGCCCTCGCCTCATTTTTAACCTGCTCACCTTTGTTTGTGTCTACCACTTTGTTTTTCCCATTTGTGAGTTTCTTAAGGATTTAGTCCATATTTTAGTCCCTCTGTGGCCTTAATTACTGAAACATGAACTGTTGAAACTGTATATCAAAAACAAACAACTTTGGAAAACTTTATTCTTTTAATTGTATTTTACTGATTATGTTCTTATAGTTGTCCTGATTTTCCTCCCTTTTGCTCCCCACCACCCAGCACCCCCTACTCCCTCAGGCAATCCCCCCACCATTGTTCATATCCATGGGTCACACATATAAGTCCTTTGGCTACACCATTTCCTATACTGTACTTTACATCCCCGTGGCTGTTCTATAACTACCTTTTTGTACTTTTTAATCCCCTCACCTCTTCCCCCACTCTCCCTCTTCCCC
>VMDR010034620.1:0-11008 GCA_007922815.1 Macrotus californicus | reverse complement strand
GCACCGCTCTTATCTCCGGAGGCAGTACCAGCCCCTGTGGTCCTGAGCTCGCAGGGAAGGGTTTGTGGTTTGTAGTGTTTCATGGAGACTAATAAATACCACCTTGATGGGTGAGAAAAAGTAGTTTTTCTATTCCTGTTGGTCATTTACTGTATATGCATATTTTGGAAAAGTGTCTCTACAATTTTGGCTACTGAGTCTTTTGAATCCCTTTGTATATTTTATATATTAGTGCCTTTCCACCTCCTGGTACAGAGCTTTTCTGTTTGTTTTAATTTTGGTTTGCAGGTATTTTGTGTGTGTGTGTGTGTGTGTGTGTGTGTGTACAATTTCAGTATGGGAACCCTGCATTCAGCAAGTATAGTGTTGCCAGTTTTTCAGCAGGCTCAAATGTTGGTTACCAGTGTTTAGGGATAAGTTATTTTTATTTGAGTTTTGTAGAGAGTTTTTTTTTAGACTAAGGTGTTGCTTTGTTAGTAGCCTTCATAAATTTATGTGATTTTTTTCTGACCTATACCCACGATATCTCCAAACCATATTTTTATATGGTGTTCAAGAATTTCTCTCATCCTGAGGTTACCTTTTTTTTCCTTTTTGTTACTATTATTATTATTTTTATATTATATTGACTTCTATTTTTAGATAGAAGAGAAGGGAGGGAGAAAAACAGTGATGTAAGAGAGAAACATTATTCTTTCTCCTCTCTCTCCTGCCCCCATCAGGGACTGAACCCCCAATCCAGTTGTGTGCCCTAATGGGGAATCCAACAGGCTACCTTTAGCTTTGAGGGACGATGCCCAGCCCTCTGAGCCACACAGGTCAGGGCTGCCTTTTCATTTCATTATGTTAAGTGCTGACCTGTGAAGAAGCTTTTTCATTTGTCGTATTCCGGACTGTTTATATATGCTTTTTTGCCTGGCGGTGGTTGTCACATTCAGAAGATTATTTCAAAAACAAATCTTCAGGCCTGATGACTGCTGTGGCTAAGTCCTGCAAACTGGAAGATCGCCTATTGGATTCAAACTCAGGGCACATGCCTGGGTTGCAGTCCTGGGTCCCAGTTGTTTGTGTGTGGTAGGCAACAGATGGATTTTTCCTTCTCTCATTGGTGTTTTTCTCCTTCGCTTTCTCTCTCCCCTTCTTCTGAGAAAAAAAGTAAGTAAAAATCTTTCAAAAAATAATTATATAGATTTAAAAAAAAAGAAATGTCTAAAACTTCTCTAAGCACTTCTTTAGGGGCACTGAATATTTGGCTCTTCCTGGACTAGGTTGTGGACAAAGGGATGTGTTTTCGATTTTGTTCCGAGAAACTCTATAGGGTCCTCTGATTTGTAAACTATGAGGAGTTGACAAATGTTACAGGATCTTCTCTGGCTCTTCAAAACAAAAATTTTCAGTGTTTTTTACAGAAGAGTCCACGAAGGCCAACCTGAGTGCAGTCACAGCAGTTGATAGACGTAATTCTGACCCTTGTTTTTAACACTCACTATCTTCAAACTTGTTTGGTAACCCATCTTCCCTGTCATCTTTTCTGTGCTCTTCTATGTTTTCTGCACTTCTCTTGGCTGCTTGTCTTTTGTGTTTGTTTGTTTGTACATAGGTTTGTTTATTGATTTTAGAGAGACAAGGGAAAGGGAGAAAGAAGGTTAACCATCACTTTGTTGTTCCAATTATTTATGCATTTATTGGTTGTTTCTTGTATGTGCCTTGACCAGGGATCAAACCCACAGTCTTGTCTTATCGGGTTGATACACTAGCCCAGCAGTCTCCAACCATTTTGGCACAGGGAACCTTTTTACCGGAAGGTGGAATGGGGGAAACATGGGAAAGTAGGGTGTTAGGGGGAGGGGAGCTGGAAGATGCAGCTCAAATGAGCTTCTTGTTTACCCACTATGGAAAGGGCGGCAAGGAGACAGGAGGCCAAGCCTAGGGGAACTTCCCTTGCAGCCCAGTTGCTAGCAGGCTGCGGACTGGTACGTGTCCGTGTTCCGGGTTGGGGACCACTGCTCTAACCAGCTGAGCTACCTGGTCAAAGCTGATTTTCTATTTGTCTTAATTAGATTTATATTCCCCTCTTCCAGGATTGATTTTGTTTGTGAACAGCCATCTACTTGTTCTGGAAGAAAGGAGAATTCTCCTACTTCTTCATCCATCTTGCTGAAGTCACTCACATAGACTTTTTCTCTGTGGTCTCTTGGACTTTGTTGTTCTACCACAATGTTGGCCATCGATGTCTTCAGTTCTTCCCTTTGAATTTATGTCATCTGTATTCCATGTAATGGCTCCCCTGGGATTTAAGGGGACGTTTCACTTGTGCATTCCAGGAGAAACACAATTCTGTTCCTGACAGAGTGGACACAGAGGCTGTCCTGTTTTGTGAAGGACTGTTGGAGAGGGTTTGGTGTGTGGGCTTAGTTAAAGTCGTAGCTAGGAACCCATTTTGTTCATTAGTATTTTGTTAACCATTGCCAGTTCCTGACCCCACTGTACTTACTATGCTTGTTTATTGTTGAAAAAGTGTCAGCTTTTCACTTCTGAGTTATCATTTCTACACAGATGTCCAGCCCACAGGTAATCTTCACCTATCTAAACTTTGTTCCTCAACCATTTCTTTTTTCTTAAAGAGTGTATTTATTTTTAGAGAGAGAGGGAAGGAGAGAGGAAGAGAAGGAGAGAAACATGCAAAGTGTGAGAGATCCATTGATTGGTTGCCTCTCGTGCACTCCCATCTAGGGTCTGGCTGGTAACCCAGGCATGTGCCCTGACTAGGATGCAAACCAGCGGCCTTTCACTTTGTAGGCTGTCACTCGATACATTGAGCCACACTAGCCCAGGCCTCAACTCTTTCTACTGCAGGTTTTGTTTTATTTTGTTTTTTTACTTCACTCTAACTTTGATCCATGTTTACAGACCCTTGGAGTACACACATATCATTACATTGACCTTGAACATCACAGGCTCTAGAATAATTGATCTAGATATGGTTGAGCTCATTCAAATTATTCTACACAGCCTCACCTCACCAGCAGGAAAGATCGTACAGGAAGCCATTTGTGGAACAATAGTAGTAGACCCTGACTATCTACTTCATGTTTCATCCTACGCTCGTGTCTCCTCCTTGGTGAGGTCACCAACACTGCCGTACGTTTTGGCCAAGTAATGTATAACAGCCATTTCTTCAATGTACAACTCCCGTCTCTTGAAAATGACTTCATAGAATCATGCCTAGCTGTGAGACATGGCCATTTATGATGAGGATATTCCTTCCTCATAAGGTCCACATATACTTCACCAGTGTTTCCTTTTGTTCAGGTTGCTGCTGTGGAGCAGAGGACGTGGAAGAACTGATTGAACAAAACATTTCTGTTAGAGTGGTACAGGCAGAGAATCCCAAGGTGACTTTGTCCTCCCGGAAGAGCCACCCGTGTGAGAGTTGTGGGCCAGTGCTGAGATACATTTTTCACCTGACTGAGGAGCAGGAAGCACAACACAGCCAGAAATTGTTGCGGTGTGGGGCATGTGCAAAACGATTTTACTTCACTACAAAGTGTCACCAGCACCAAGAGCTCCATGTGAAAGAGAAGCCTTTCAGAAGAGGTGTGGACAGGATCCTACTTGAGGAGGGCCGCAATGTCAGTGTGTCCCAGAAGCTTTATACCTGTGGGGAGATTGGTCTGTACACCCTTACTGAGTCAGAACATCTCCAGCAAGATGGTACTCACACCAGGGAGAGGTCAAATGAAATCTCTCCATCTGGAGAGACTATTCAAAGCAGAGAAAATTATTTCACCCTGAGTGAGTGTAAAAAAGCCATCGACCGCAACCACGCATATGTTCAAAACAAGGGTGTCCGTACTGGAAGACAGTGTTTCGTGTGCCATGATGGTGGAAAACATTTCTCTAGAATTTCTAGCTTTTGTTATTGTCAGAGAGTGCACAGTGGAGAAAAGCCACATCAGTGCAGTGAATGTGGGAAATCTTTTAAAAAATTATCTCAACTTTGTTGTCATCAGACAGTTCACACCGGAGAAAGGCCCTATCAGTGCAATGTATGTGGGAAGTCTTTTAAAAGAAAAAATAGCCTTTATTGTCATGAGAAACTTCACACTGGAGAGAGGTCTTATGAATGCAGTGAATGTGGGAAAACTTTCAGTGACAGCACTCGCTTCCATTGTCATCAGAGAGTTCACACAGGGGAAAGGCCTTATGAGTGCAGTGAGTGTGGGAAAACTTTTACCAGAAGCGATATCCTTCTTTCTCATCAGAGACTTCACACTGGAGAAAGGCCTTATGAGTGCAGTGAATGTGGGAAATCTTTTTTCCGAAAGAATTCCCTTCATTGTCATCAGAGAGTTCACACTGGAGAAAGGCCTTATCAGTGCAGTGAATGTGGGAAATCATATCGCAGTAAACCTGGTCTTCGGTCTCATCAGAGTTTTCACACAGGAGAAAGGCCTTATGAGTGCAGTGAGTGTGGGAAATCCTTCTTCCGAAAGAATGCACTTCATTGTCACCAGAGACTTCACACTGGAGAAAGGTCTTATGAATGTAGTGAATGTGGGAAATCTTTCACCAAAGGCATTCACTTCCATTACCATCAGAGAGTTCACACAGGGGAAAGGCCTTACGCATGCAGCGAATGTGGGAAATCTTTTACCAGAAGCGATCACCTTCTTTCTCATCAGAGAGTTCACACTGGAGAAGTGCCTTATGAATGCAGTGAATGTGGGAAATCTTACCAGAGTAAAACTGGTCTTCAGTCTCATAAGAGCCTTCACACTGGAGAAAGGCCTCATGAGTGCAGCGAATGTGGGAAATCTTTCTTCCGAAAGAATGCACTTCTTTGTCATCAGAGAGTTCATACTGGAGAAAGGCCTTATGAGTGCAGTGAATGTGGGAAATCCTTCTTCCAAAAGAGTGCACTTCATTGCCATCAGAAACTTCACACTGGAGAAAGGCCTTATGAGTGCAGTGAATGTGGGAAATCTTTCTTCCGAAAGAATGAACTTCGTAGTCATCAGAATGTTCACACAGGAGAAAAGCCTTATGTGTGCAGTGAGTGCGGCAAATCTTACCACAGTAAAACTGGCCTTCGTTGTCATCAGAGTTTTCACACAGGAGAAAGGCCTTATGAGTGCAGTGAGTGTGGGAAATCTTACCGCAGTCGAGCTGGCCTGCATTATCATCAGAATATTCACACAGGATGAAAGCTTTATGAGTGCAATGAATGTGGGAAATCTTACCTCAATAAAATTAGCCTTGGCTCTCCTGAGAGATTTTACACAGGAGAAAGGCCTTACAGTGAATGTGTGGAAGGTCTCAGATGTTAGGACATACACAGCATTTTTCTTTCATGGTAACAGTAACGGTATTCTTTGAAGCCTTGTCTGAATCAAATCTCATACAGCCAAGCATCAACAGTAAGGAGGTTCCCCATGATTACCTTTCATATGTGGAGCATGCATGTCCATGTTGCACTTTCTTGATTTACGCAGGTGTTTTTCCAGATCCATGTCACTGCCTATTTCTGTTGAAGCTATTTCCTGTGTATCAGCTATAAGGTTGCAAGAGATTTGATGAGTCATCATGCTTGATGTGCTCAGAAAACGTAACTGTTCTCTGATTTGTTGGAGAAAATTAGGAGTAGCCTAGCTGTTTAGGTCTTTTTTTTCCTTACACTCTCACTACTTGGTGCATTGACGTCACTCAGTTTTGGCCCAGAAAACATCATCTGAATTCAGATGTCATCTAGGAGGACTGCATTTTTGAGGGACATGCTTTTTTACATAACCAGTGATCATTTCTGAGTGTCCAAATCACCAATGCAGGTACTGCCAAGCTGATCTCCCTTAGTTTGGTAAAATAATGGAGGACTCTTCCCCCAAGTCTTCTTTAATCTTGGGTGCTCTACTTACTGTGTGGGGTAGTTTATAAGCCGTTTGGGGCCCCACAAACATGAAGACCTGAAGAACTTTTATGTGTGTCTCAACTTTCTCTGCCTCTGTGGGGACAGTTTGGTGCAGAAATCAACTCAGTGGTTTATGCCAGACTTGGCATATCCCCCAAGGCAAGACTGTGGGCTTTCTAGTTCTTATGAGAAGCCTCAATGCTGTGAGTTTCAGGAGACATGGAGATCACTGCAAAGAAGGGGTAGCTATGACAACCTCAATTCTGGGAGCAGCATGAGTTTTCTTGTAAAGGATGGCAATATTTTTGCAGGGAACCTCTGGCCCAGGCCTTGCAAAGGGCCATGTGCCATAACATCTGCAGTTCCCTGGGGGATGGTCAAGTGGTAGCACCATAGAGGTGAGGGAAACTGATTGCAAGAGAAATACTGCTGTGACAGGTGTTGGAGGAGACTGCGGCAACTCAGCGTGCATCCACAAACGCTTCTGAGAAAAACACTGCAGGATCAGTGTGTATACATATCGCAGGATCTGCGGGAATATTTATCTCTGTTGATCCAGTCATTGTCATTGAATATAATCAAAAGATTTTGTGCCCTGCCCAGGTAGGTCAGCTGGTTAGAGCATCATCTTGATATGTCAAGGTTCTGATTTCAATTTTTCATCAGGGCACATACAAGAGGCAACAAATGAATGCACACGTATTGGAAGTACACATCCAGATTTCTTTTTCTCTTTCCCCCTCCCTCCCTCTCTCTCTCTGCCCGACTTTTATCTCCCTCTCCTCTTTCTCCCCCCCCCCCTTTCTGTTTCTAAAATGAATAAAATTTTTTTAAAAGTTTGTGGATTTCTCTTGCCTCTGAGATGTTCATGTCAGAGCCACTGGTGTTCTGGTAGAAAGAAAAATGAAGAAAAAGTGAATCTATATTCAGGGATGTGGCTATTTTGACCCACCCAGCAGTGCTGTTGGCTTTCAGTGAGTTTTTATCTTTTGCTTTATTTGTTGTTACTGAGGCAAAGCGTCACCCAGAGTTCATGAGAACGTGGATTGAATATGGAGTTGCTAAACTTGTTTTCAAAATGAGTTGCATGAACACATTTTAAAAATCTTGATCCACTTTTAAAATGTTAAAATGAGTAAACATCATATTTCAAGTATAATAGTTGATCAGTGTTCACTTATACATGACATTGAAACCATCACCATTGTCATAGTTCTGACCATTACTGACACTGGGGTTTTACTTCATGACCATTTTAGTCTCTCCCAGCCTTCACAGCTCGGGAAGTAAAGTAATTTACATTCCATTCTAATAGATAGCTTTGCATTTCTTTATTTTAGATGATGCAAATAACATTCTATTATATACATTGCATATATATTTGGAGATTTATTAATGATATGTTAGTGGCTCATCTGTTTTTGCTGAGAAATAATTCTTTTTTAAAGGATATTTTATTGATTATGCTATTACAGTTGTCCCATTTTGTTCTCCCCTGTCTCCCCCTCTGCCCTGCACCCCACTCTCATCAGCATTCCTACTCCCCCTTAGATCATGTCCATGGGTTGTACATATAAGTTTTGGCTTCTCCATTTCCTATACTATTTATTCTTAGCCTCCTGTCTATTTTGTACCTATCATTTATGCTTCTTATTCCCTGTACTTTTTCCTCCATTCTACTCCCTCCCTCTCCCCACTGATAACCCTTCATGTGATCTCCATTTCTGTGATTCTGTTCCTGTTCTAGGTGTTTGCTTAGTTTTTGTTTTTAGGTTCAGGTGGTGATAGTTGTAAGTCTGTTGTCATTTTGCTGTTCATAGTTCTGATCTTTTTTTCTTAGATAAGTCACTTTAATATTTCATATAATACGGACTTGTTGATGAGGAACTCCTTCAACTTGACCTTATCTGAGAAGCACTTTGTCTGCCCTTCCATTCTAAATGATAGCTTTGCTGGATAGAGTAATCAGGGATATATAGGTCCTTGGGTTTCATGACTTCAAATACTTCTTTCCTGGCCCTTGTTGCCTGTAAGGTTTGTTTTGAGAAATTAGCTGATAGTGTTATGGGAACTCCTTTGCAGGTAACTTTCTGCTTTTCTGTTGCTGCTTTTAGGATTCTCTTCTTTAATCTTGGATAATTTAATTATGATGTATCTTGGTGTTTTCCTCCTTGGGTCCAATTTCTTTGGGCCTCTCTGAGCTTCCTGGACTTCCTGGAAGTCTATTTCCTTGGCCAGATTGGGGAAGTGTTCCTTCATTACTTTTTCCAATAAGTTTTCAATTTTTTGCTCTTCCTCCTCTGCTGGCACCCCTATGATTTGGACAGTGGAATGTTTAAAGTTGTCCCAGAGGTTCCTAAGCTCCTTCCTTATTCTTTTGAATCCTGTTTTTCCTCTTGTTGCAGTTGAATGTTTAATTCTTCCTTCAAAGATGTTTATTTCAAATCGTTGATTTGAGTCCCAGTTTCCTTGCCCTCACTGTTGGCTCCCTGCATATCTGTCTTTATTTCACTTTTCATAAGCTTCACTTCTTCCTCTATTTTACTACCATACTCAATCTTTTCTGTGAGCATCTTGATTACCAGTGTTTTGAACTCTACATCTTGTGGGTTAGCTCCTTCCTCATCACTTAGTTGTTTTTCTGGAGCTTTGGTCTGTTCTTTCATTTGGGCTGTATTTCTTTGTGTTGGTGTTGCTGTTACATTGTAAGAGGCAGGGCCTTAGGCATTCACTAGGGCAGAGTAACCTACTTCACTATGTTGTAAGTGTTGTATATGAGGGAGGGGTCTGAGAGGGAAGAATGCAGCTTGCTTGGCTCTTGCTCCACTTTCAGTCACTTCCCCCACTACCCAGTAGCAAATTGAGGCCCACACGGTGCTGACTCCCAGTTGGGTGTTTTTGTGTATATTCTAGGGTGTCATGTTTCTCTCCACTGGATTCTCCTGTGAGACGGGGAGTTACTCCAACCACTGCAACACCCACAACTTTTTATAACCAGAGGTTTTGAGGCTTTAGTTTCCCACATTGGAACCCTTGATTGTGCGGTCTGTTTCGCCCTCCGGTTGTCCCTCCTGGTTTATTCACAGATGAACAAGGACCTTTGTTCTCCTAGCCAGAGCCTTGCTCGCACAGTCTGCAAGTGCCTTCCCCGGGTGTCCTCGCTGCCCCAGCTGCCCGTCTCTGCCCCTCCTACCAGTCTGGATGAATGTTTCTTTAACTCCTTGGTTGTCAGACTTCCATACAGTTCGATTTTTGGCAGTTCTGGTTATTTTTGTTTGTTTGTTTTTAAATTTGTTGTCCTTTCAGTTGTGCAAGGAAGCAAAGTGTATCTACCTACGCCTCTATCTTGGCCAGAAGTCAGAAATATTCTTATCTTTGAATGTAACACTGTGCATTTATCCATTCAATTTGGTTATTTCTAATTATTTACTATTTAAAGTTAAGCTGGTGTAACCACTTGTTGTAATTCTTTATATAGACATAAGTTTCATTTACCTTTGTCCATAACTCAGTGCACAGTCTGAGTCATAGGGCAGGTGAATGCCTAAGTTACAGAGATTAGTAATTTTTTATCTAAACTGATTGTACCTTTTTGCATTCTTCTAGCAGTATGTGTGAGAGATTCTGTTCCTCCACGTCCTAGAGAATATTTGCTTTGGTCAGTCATGTTTTTATGTAAACTTTTTTTTTTAACATTGTACTGCTATCTCACTGTTGTTTCATAATTACATTTCTAAGGGTTCATGAGCCTTTTCTCAGATGTGCATTTGCTATGTCTGTATCTTTGCCAAATGTCTGATCCTATGATCTAGCTTATCTGATAGGAGTTTTGGCAGTTTTCTATAAGTAAAGGACAGTGAGACAACAAAGATGCAAGTTAGAATTTCGCTCATTTCTGACCTTTCTTCATGAAATAAAAAAATTTTTTGTATTGGAATCAAGTTTTAATGTTTTTTCTCTGTATTTTGCACAATGCACTGGACACTTTTCATTTTAGCCTCCAGTATTAACGTTCTTTATCAGTTGAAAAAGTCCAGTCATTTGATAACGCAATAAGCCCTTGTTTTGTAGTGTAATGTAATTCCATTTTTCTGGTCTCCTATCATGGGGGCTCTTTGGATGGAACAGGTTTCTGAAGGAGACCCGATGGCATCAGCATGGGCAGGGTGTTTTGGAATCCAAAAGGTCAGTGCACAGTGAAATAGGTGGGCAGTGATCAGACTTCCCACGGCCTGGGTGAGGCACCTTGCGTTTGAATCCCTGATTCTCAAATGGTACCCACAGTCAAATTGTTACAGGAAGGAACCAACATGGAGAGGGTCCTCCTCAGGCAGCCTGTAGTGTGTGGGGTTTAGACTTTGTGCAGGAAAGGTTTCACCACATGAGTCCAGGTGATTTTCAGAGTATGTTTATGAAGGCTGAGGACAGGGAAACCAAGGAAGGACTTAGGGTCAAGGAAGTAACAGGAGAGTAGGTGGTGCTCTGCTTTGGCTCCTTAGAAAAGTTGTAAGAAAGGAGCGAGCCACGGCAGGGCTGCTTTTAGCTCATGGGGAAGTCAGAGAAAAGGAAACCTTGCAGACAGGTTCAGAGGGCAGTTGAGAGTCAAGATGCCACTTCATGGGGAGTGGCATCAAATCTCATTTGGCTGCAAATCTCATGGGGACAGGTAGAGTTTAGAAGGAAGTACAAAGTTCATGCCAGGGAAGGGGCATGGATGTGCTCCAGAGCCAGCTAGCCCTGAGCCTTGGTCCTGAGAGCTTTTTATTTATACTTGGTCCGTGACCATCTTAGGGGAAAGTTTGGGAATATTTTTTGGTGTGTTACGGTGTTTTACTTTTATCTTGAGTGTGTCTGTCTTTAATGGTTTTTTTTGTTATTTGTTCCCCTGACTTCATCTGTTCTTGGATTAGCTGGCACAAATGACAACTGGATCTCTGTTCTCTGTTTTCCAGAGCTGGGAGATTGAAGCTGTGTATTCTCTGGTCAGGACAGAAAGATATGAACCATTTGTGCGCAAGTGTCCTTGGTTAGGGGAGATAGGATCTTGTGACTCACCCGCTGGCTATAAGTTGCTCAAACTGTTTGACTTTGTTTAATTTT
>VMDR010034619.1:0-11009 GCA_007922815.1 Macrotus californicus | reverse complement strand
AGAATGGAAGGGCAGATAAAGTGCTTCCCAGGTAAGATCAAGTTAAAGGAGTTCATCATTGACCAGCCCTTATATGAAATGTTAAAAGGACTTAACTAAGAAAAAGAAGATCAAAAATATGAACAGTAAAATGACAACAAACTCACAGTTATTAACAACGAAACCTAAAACAAAAACAAAAACAAACCAAGCAAACAACTAGAACAAGAACAGAATCACAGAAATGGAGATCACTCAGAGGGTTGTCATCAGTGGGGTGGGTGGGGAGAGAGGGGGAAAAGGTACAGAGAAAAAGAAGCATAAATGGTAGGTAGAAGATAGACAGGGGGAGGTTAAGAATAGTATAGGAAATGTAGAAGCCAAAGAACTTATATATATGACCCATGGACATGAACTAAAAAGGGGGAATGTGGGTGGGAGGGAGTATGCAGTGCGGAGGGGAATAAAGGGGGGAAATGGGACAACTGTAATAGCATAATCAATACAATATATTAAAAAATAAATTAAAAAACATATTATGAGGTGACTTTTAGGCCAGTGAAACTACTCTGTATAACACTGTAATGGTAGATACATGTCATTATACATTTTTCAAAATCCATAGACTATACAACAGCAGAAGTGAAACCTAATGTAAACTATGAACTTTAGGTGATAATGATGTGTCAGTGCAGGTACCAGGCTCTTCAGCTGTGAAAAACATGCCCCTCTGGGGCTGGATGTTGGTAGTGGGGGAGGATGTGTGTACATGGGGGCAGGAGGAATATTGGGACATCTCTGCACATTCCACTCAATTTCACTGTGAACCTAAAACTCCTCTAAAAAAGTCTAACATATTATGATGAGCATCCTATTATACACACTACTTGCACATTTCTATTTCCTTAAGACAAATCCCACTAAGTGGAACTGTCTTGTCACAGGGTGTGCTCACTTACCTTCTTGCATGCATCACCCAATTTCTCTCCAGAAAGTTTTTGATAACTTACACTTCCACTAAGAGAGTTGATTTTGATCCCTGACTCAGGATTGCCCATATTGTATTTCACTGCACACCTCCATTTACCCCATTCCCAAAATGGTGCTGTAAAAACATGGAATGTTTCTATCAACAACATCCCTATTGGCTTAACCACATGTAGTACCAAGTTCACTCTGTCTTTCGATTACCAACTAACTGCATCTCTGAGAAAATGTATGCCATGCTAATTTGTCTTATTTAAAATTTCAAAGAAATTCCCACGTGGATCCCAGATGTTGACCATTTAACGCAAGAAGGTGTTTCCTCGTTATACAAATATGGTATGTGTCCAAAATATTGACATTGTTTAGTTTATGAATCAGTTAAAACAACTATATCACAAAAAACGATGGTTCACGTGTGAGTCATAAATTAAACAATGCCAATTTCTTGATGTGCGCCACATTTGTAGAATAAGGAAACACCTTCTTGGATTAAATGGTCAACATCTGGAATCCATGTGAAAGCTTTAAAAAATTAGCCCTGTATTTTCTTAAATTTTCCCAGTGTAGAAAGAAATCCCAAATGTAGGCAATTTTTACAAAAATACTTCTCTGCTTCAAATATTCTTGCAAGTAGTGCATTGCTTGGTTGGTACAAAAGCTTAAGCCAAAGCAATGTAAGTCAAATTCCATTACAGAAAATGCAAACAGAGGTGTTTTGTTTTTATTTTTAGCATTTTTGCTACAGTAGGATACAGCTATAGTGCCCTATTGCAGAATACAGCTATAGTAGGTTGAATAGTGGTTCCCATAAAAGTATGTCCAAGTCCTAACTCCTGGATTGTGAATGTGATCTTATTTGAAAAAAAAAAAAAAGGGGCCTTTGCAGATGCAATCCAGTTTCAGTGTGATCATCCTGGACTTGAGAGTCATCTCAAAAACCAATGACTGGTGTCCTTGGAGAAAGGCAGAGGGAAATTTGTGATACAGGCACACAGCAGATCACATAAAGTCAAAGGTAGAGGCTGCTCCAGCCAAAGAACTCAGAGCCAGCAGAAGCTGGAAGGGGCAGTTTCCTAAAATCTTCAGGAGAAACATGGCCCTGCTGACATCTTGATTGTGGATTTTTGACCTCCACCGCTGTGAAAGAATGTATTTCTGTAGTTTTAAGCCACACACAGTTTGTGGTAATCAGTTACAGCAGCCCTGGGAAATGATAATGAAAATTCATAGTAATAGAATTAGATATATATCATGAATTAATTATATCATTGTGTTTTATTAGAATTTGACATGCCTGATTTTTTGGCTTTCGGTTAGAATCAAGCATGCGATGGCTCTACTTCGTGTTTAGATAACATTAAAGGCTGCCTTTTAATCTTGCAATGTACTGATCCCCAAAGATCCTCCCCATAATTTCTGTTGTTCAAGCAACTTTGAGAGAATATCCACAGAATTGTGACATCCTGAGGGATTCCACACCAAAAAGGCAAAGCAGCCTTGTCATTTTCATGTTCAGATGGTGGCCCATTCAGTTGCTTGACTTCTGCACATGTTGTGGCAAAAATACAGACTCAGAAAAGCTAAACAATAGATCAATGTGACTGTAAAGCACAATTGAGCAGAGGTAGAATATTGCCCTACATTAGTACGTTTGCTGCTGGCTACGTGCTGAGATCCAAGTGTGCATACCCTTGTGCATTTTGAATTAGTGGGGTAAGTTTTGATAAACTTCACAGTGGCTTCTTCAAAGAGACTCTCAATTTTTATTCTATGTTTTATGTTTGCTGAGGTTTCAGTGAGTTAAGACAAAGAAGCATTAGATTGTTACTCTTCAGTGCATTTTATAGTACAGGAACCCATGATCATTCCATCCACAACCTGCCACCGGCTGGCCTCGTCCCCTGGGCCACCTTAAAAAAATGAAGGAGTTACAGTGGAATATTATGCAACCATCATAAATAGTTTCAAAGAATTTTTTAATGGCCTGGGAAAGTTCCTTGTATAAAGTTAAGTAAAAAAGAAGCAGGGTAATCTGGATATACACTTTGATCTAAATTTGCTTAGACACACACATATTTATATACACATACAATCAAAAGTGAAACATTTTCACAAAAGAGCTAAACTGGTTATTTCCAGATGGTGGAATTATACATAATTTCTCTGTTAGATATATTTTCAGGTGTAGTTTCTTTATAATGAGCATGTATAACTTCTATAACCAAAAAAGTGTAATGGAACCCAACTAACAGATGGAGGCTAAGGACCATCTTTGTGGGGCTAGAGCTATGTCCTCAAGGTAGTTGATTATTAAATAGGTTGTTTGTTTCAGAAATGGTTTATAAAACCATTAATTCTGCAAAATGTTCCCTGTATGTTCAAGAATACTCATCATTCTCATTTCCTCCCCACTTGTGGTATTTGCTTTTACTTCACTCTTCCCACCCACCGTGAGTATAGGTTGATCTCATGTGTCTGAGAAGGGAGAAAGAAGAAAGTAGAAGGTAGGGTGCATTGTGTAGAAAAGAAAGTACTGAACTCTTCCCTTGAACTCTTTCTGACTCCCTTTGGACCAATGCGACTGAATGGAGGAAAGAGCATAAAACACCAGCAATGCCAACTAGTTTGTATTTTTCTGAAGAGCAGAGCACTTAACCACCTCCACCTCTACAAGTGAAGAGATGGGGTTTTTGGAGGATGTTAGATTATTTTTCACCCCAATTTTACTAGAGCCAGTCAATGGCAGTATAGAACATTTCAGATGTTGTTTGGCAAGAAGACTAGATTATAAATTTCTCCAGGGCAAAAGTCAGCCTCTTCCTCATTTGTTTCCATAGAGCCTGGGATAATGGATAGAGTCTCACACATAGTGCCCAATAAGTGTTGAAATCCAGAAAGAAAAAATATTTTTGTGGATTTCAGATGACTGCAGATGTAGTGTCTAATAAGCTCATGAACACAATGGAACGAGCTTTGTTGTATTAAAAAGCCAACAGACCTTGATGAAATCACTGCTCATCAAGGGATGGGTCATGGAGCACGTTGGGGAGTACGTAGCTTTTAAAGGATGCATCAGTATCCAGATGATGTATTCCAGAATTGCTCAGCTAAAACTTACGTAGTGTCATTAACCAATGTTACCCCAAGAAATTTAATTTTTTTAATTAAATAAATAAAAGAATGCATCAGACTGAGGAGTGAAAGGGGAACAGAAGGAACACATGTAGTTCAGACAAGCATATTTAATTATGAATGTAAAAAAAATATATGTATGATAATTCTCAGGCATAGAGAGGAAGGTGTGGATGTTGAAGAATATGTGTGAAATATACGTCCAAATCTGAGCATACCGAAAATTGTTTGCAAGGTATAGCCTGCTCATCTGTATGGATTTTTAACGTTTGAGAATCACTGGCCTAAATAACTGGGTTCCCCACTCAAACTACCTCATTAGTAAGGAGAGAGTTGCCTTTTAAACATCAATAATCGAGGTTTTCTTGGTCTCCATAGCCAGTGATCATTCCTTACCTGCTTACATATTTCTAGCCCTTTATACTTAGCTTTATAAAATCATCTTTATAACCACTAGAGGATGGTGCTCACCATTTTTTTTCTTCTCATCTGCTTAAGATCTATTTGACAATTTACTTAAAAGTTTTTAGACTGCTTTTGCCTCCAGGCTTCTATGGTCCTGGTGCTTACTAGAGCAGGGTTTGTCTGGAGAACAACAAATATACTAAAATGTTCCTACATGGAGAAAAGGAGTCAGCATCTAGATAACAGAAGAAAATACACATGTAAGTACATTGTAGGTGAATGGAGGGTTAGCAGAGCATAAATTGGGAGTGAAGGAAGACCTTGTCAATTAGAATATCAAGGTCAACGGTTCTTTCCAACAATTCAGGCCAAGTCAAGACACAGCAGGCATATATGTGTGTGCCGTGTGTATGCATTTGTGTGTTTTGTAAGTTCTAATATATTCCTCCTAAGAGTACTTTTCCTAAGCCTTAACACAAGCCAAAGTGGAAACCAATGGAAAGATTTATTCGTATACTCAAATATCAAGTCAATCTTACAAAGAGGAGCCTCTGTGAGCGAAAGCCTGGGGGAAGGTCATTTAGCCCATTTCTAAAACCTGAGTCATCAATGGCCACAACAGTTTCTCTCATTTGATTTTCAAGTTATTCTCAATAGATATTGACCAAAGATAAATACTTTAAAACATTTAGCAATGAGTGATAAAAAAAATGTACTTTAATTTAACACTCCTATGGGATTAATCTCTACAGAGGCTTCAATAGTTACAGGCTTTTGCAATTCTTTACTTTCCCTAAACTTTAAAATGAATACAGAAGAGACTGCTGAGGAGAAAACCATACCCCAAATAAGAGCTTGTAAAGTACAATATGGTTCTGAATTTCCTTAATAAATTTCACTGTAATTCTCAAAATGTTATGTCTTCCAATGCATCCCATAGTGGTATGCATCCCCACATGGTTGGTAAAATTTCAGGATTTGAAACTGGACTGCCAAGGTCCAAATTCCATTCACTAATCCCATGACCACGTGCGATCACCCTAACCAGACCACCTCAGGTCCCTTATCTGGGTAACGGGAATCCTGATAGCAATATTGCCTCGGTCACATGTTCATCGTCATGAAGATTAAATAAATCAATCCACCCTAAAGTCTTAGAACAGTCTCTCACACATAATAAGGACCCAATAAATGTAGATGAGGTTAACATCACATAAAGAAAAGAAACCACACTATAAATCATTTTCCGGGATGATCACTTTGTAAGTTATATAAATGTCTAATCACTATGTTGTACACCTGAAACTAGTAACTTAAAAATTAAAAAAGATTAAAATTTAATCTGTTGTCAGAATATCTGTGCCTCTACTTCCCACAAAGAGGCAATGAGAAAAGCTTCTTCTGAAATGACTTTTAAATAAACGATCTTGTGATAAAGACATGCCCTAGCATATACCAGTTCAAATTCCATTCACAGAAAATAATTTCCTGATGCTGACTAAAACTATTATCTTTTCTTTTCTTATACTTCTTTATTTTACAACTACAGTTGACATTCAATATTATATCAGTTTCAGGTGTATAGCATAGCAGCAAAATATTACCTTTTCTAAACCCTCCCAGCCTATAGTTAAGAACATAAGCAAATCAGAAGTCACTCTCTTTACGCAGCTTTCTCACTAACAAAATTCCACATCATGAACTTCTAATAATGTTTCTTGTCCACAGATTAATAATAACCTAGTTCAAAACCACATCATTTCCTTTTTCTGCCTCATTTCCTTCAAAGTAAAACATAATTTTTTCTTGGACCTGGAATAAAAATTCTAGATTAACTAAGCAAATCGTTACCAGAAAGGCAATTTTATAATAATACTATTTCAGGGTACTCAAAAACATTAAACATCTGTGTGGTATTTGTTAATACCTAAAATAACCTAATATATATACTGTATAGCACCTAAGTGGAAAATTGAGTCTCTCACTAGAAGCGCAAAGAGAAATCTCTGTAGACTCCATTGGTATTGTGTTTTGTAGTCCAGTTGGGAACATTTAAAAGAATAGTGACCCTTTTTTAAATCTTGGCCGGAGGTCACAAACTGCTTGGCACAGATGTTTCATTTGGCCAACACAGTACTTTAAAGAGCATTAAACTCAAATATCTTTAGGTGGGTCATGCCCTTTTTTTACCCGACAGGCCCTAAAAGACATTTTACATTGCAAACCCTGGTTCAGGTCCATTCTTCCAGAGATCAAAAGATGACCCTTGGTTAAACGGGCACCACCCTCATGACGGCGACTTGGAAACTAAGAATACTTGCAGTTACACTCAGAAATTCTTCTAGTTTGCATGTTGGATTCATTTTAAATATACACTTTCAATGTATATATCTAACAGTGGCTCATTTGATTGGGATCGCAAAGTTGTTATAACTCATTTACAGCTGCATACTGAACGACACCAGAAAATAGAAAATTTTAAAGAACATGTTCTTATATAAAAATCTGGACTCAAGTCCAACTTTTACCTTATTTTTAAAAAGTTAATGGCATTCAGTCAATGGTTGGTTTTTCTTCGTATAAAAGGAAATGAATTTGCTCCAGGCAGTATTTAAAGAGGAACTGGTTTCTACTAATGTGTTTTAATGAATATTCATATATATACACACCATACATATATACACACTCAGACTGAGCCAACTATTACTCTCATTTTCTTCAGTTCCATCAGACTTTCTGGGAGATTCTATTCCACTTACAAATTAAATCTGAGGCTAAGACGCAAATAACAGAACACTGGGAAGCTTCCTAAAGCATTAGTTCATGTATCACTCCGGAGGTGTTAGGTTTTAGGCACTGAGGAGGCACAAGCTAGCTGGATTTACAGCCCAAAGATTATTAGTTGAGTGTTCTTTTAAATTAACATGGAGAAATGCCTCCATTCAGACGGCCCCAGTAAGGACACCCTTGTCTCCCGCTTCTTCAGAACACAAATACAAGGCACCTTGCAGTGAATTTGCTTCCGAAGGCTGTGCCCCTGAACCCTCCTGGATGAGTCTTTCTGGAGGTTCTGGCGAATCCTCCCTCCATCTTGGACTGGAGTGCTGTTGGGAGACGTCCCAGAGAGAAGGACATGGAGAAGGGAAACCCAGGGCAGGTCTCGAGAGGGGATCCTCTTGCAGGTCTACTTCTTGGACACACCTGTTGGAAAGCACTTCCTTTTCTTTGGAATTCCTCCATTTCATCCTTCTGTTCTGAAACCAGATTTTCACCTATTGATAAAACAATTGGATAAAATAATCACTTACTCCATGTTAATTCACTTCAGCATTTTAAACTGTAATTTCTCCTATTACACCTTCTACAGAATATACTTTATGATGAGAGCCAGCCTAGCAAAAGTCCTTGTGGCTTTTTATAGGGGCTCCTTCAAAAATAGCTGAGAAATTACTTAGGTATAAGATCCCCACATACACTTAAAAAACAAAACACGGTGGTGAATCAGTTATATCCTATAAGTCCGACATCTTTTAAGCCTGATTTAACTCTCTTCAATATTTTAAATCTTTTAGTCTGTGCTAAAGTATTGATTCAAAGGAAGTGTTACCTACCAGTAATAGCATCTGTGTTAATTTTGTACCAGGTGTGAGGCCATGTACTCTATGTGGATTGCATAATTTGATCCCCCAATGACTGCAAGAAGTCCTCATTAACATGTAAGAAAACCGAGGTCCCGAGCCATAAATCAGTTCAAGGTCACACAGCTAGTAAAACGGAAGTGCTCAGACTAGTGCTCAAGCTCTTAGAAGCATCCAGATCTCATCAGGAACTTTTGGAGACTAAATTAAGAATACATTTTACATTGTTTTGATAAACTTCAGACTTTCTACAGTTTCCAAGTTCGATTACTCCCAGAATTTATCAAACTCTGGTTCAATAAATAACAATTGATTGTAATTAACCCACATATGGTGAAGGTTTCTAATTTAAGCCGTACCTTCCCACCACCCCACTGGACTTTGTACTATTAACCTCCCTCTCTACCTCCAGTGTAGTCAGCTGCGCCTGAGCAGCAAAGTCCACAACTGGTTTCCTGGTATCTTAAAAGCAAATCACACTGGTTTCCTGTGCATTAAATTACATCTTTATACCAACAATTTAGTAGATACCTATTTTTAAAACAAAAACTGAAAATATTTTACCTAAAGAAATAATTATTAAAGTTATTCAACCAAATATTTCTCCCAGTGAAAGAAAAAATTCTGAGATAGTCTTTCCAGATTGGCAAAACAATTTCTTCATTCTTTTAACTTGATTGGCAATATTCAAAATGACTACGAGAGAATCCTATGCCAGGCAACTGAGTCCAAAAGACTACCATCCCAGTTACAATCCTGTGATTAAGGCTTTTCATAAGAAAACAGTACTAATGTGTACATAACAGCATTCAGTTTTATTCATGAACTTGTTTATCATTTGCGGTGGGCTTTTACTCCTAGAGAGCCTGCCAAGTCATTTCTAACGGGTTTTCACTAAGCCTGTTCTTGCCTTTCTCATCGCATTCACTGTTTCCCTCTTCCCTTAGCTCTTCTGTATCTCCAGAAATTTGAGTGATGCCTCAACTTAAAAAAATCATGAAAGGAGTTCCATCACAACCAATGGTATTGGGACAGATGTGTATTTGGGGGAGGAAGTTCTACTTCTCAACAAATACAAAAGTTCCACATGGATTCAACAACTAAACATTAAAATGAAACTATAAAAGTTCTAAAAGAAAATATAACAGATTATCATATTCTTGGGGAGATGAATGTTTTATTAAGAATTACATAAAACTCAGAGGGTACAAATAAAAGGGTAGGGCTAGCCACATAAAAATAAGAAATTTATGTACAAATGAAGACACCATAAACATAAAGTAAATCCACAAACTCCCCAACAGAATTCAAAGGAGGAGCTCGGAAGCTTTTTAGCTTTATGCAGCTCCGTTTGTTTATCTTGGCTTTTGTTGCCCTTACCCAAGGAGACACCTCTGAAAAGATATTGCTAAGACCAATGTCAAAGAGTTTTCTATGTGTTCTTCAAGTGTTATGTTTTAGGTCTTTTTATAACTAAAAATTAGATTTTATTTATTTTTACAGAGAGGATAAGGGAAGGAGAAAGAGAGGGGGGGAAACATCTGTGTGAGAGAGAAACATTGATCGGTTGCCTCTTGTACTCACTCCAATCAGGGACCAAACCTATAACCCAGGCATGGGCCCTGACCGGGATTCAAACTGGTGACCTTTCGCTTTGTGGTACGATGCCCAACCAACTGAGCCACACTGGCCAGAGTTTCAGATCTTGTGTTTCAGTATTTAATTCATTTTGAGTTTATTTTGTATGTGGTGTAAAAAAAGTAGTCTAGTTTCATTTTCTTTGCATGTGTCTGTCCAGTTTTCCCAGCACCATTTATTGAAGAGACTGTCTTTAACCCAATGTATAATCTTGCCTCCTTTGTCATGGATTAATTGACCATATAAATGAGGTTTTATTTCTTGGATCTTTATTCTGTTCCTTTGATCTATATGTCTGTTTTGTGCCAGTGCCATACTGTTTCGATTACTAGAGTGGTAGTGTAGTCGGAACCAGGAAGTGTGATACCTCCAACTTTGTTCTTTTTCAAGATTGTTTTGGCTATTCGGATCTTTCCTGGTTCCCTATAAATTTTAGGATTACTTGTTCTTGTTCTGAGAAGAATGCCACTGAAAGAAGATATTCACAAATAATACATCTAACAAGTGGTTAATATCCAAAGTATATACGGAACTCATACAACTCAAGTAAAAAAAATTGGATAAAAAACTAGCAGAGGAACTGAATAGGCATTTCTCCAAAGAGAACATACAGATGGCCAACAGACACATGAAAAGATGCTCACCATTACTAATCATCACGAAAATGCAAATCAAAGCCACAGTGAGGTACTACCTCACACCTGTCAGAATGGCTGTTATCAAAAAGTCAATAAATAACAGTGTTGAAAAGAAAGGGAAACTACATGCGCTGCTGGGATTGCAAATTGGGGTAGCCACAATGGAAAACAGGGTGGAGGTTCCTCAAAAAATTAAAAATTATTCATCCGAAGAAAACAAAAACACTAATTTGAAAAGATATATGCACCCCCATGTTCATTACACTATTTACAATAGCTAAGATATGAAAGCAGCCTAGCTGTCTGTTGATAGATGAATGAGTAAAGAAGATCATATGTGTGTACACACACACACAATTACTAAAATTTTGTGGCATGCCAAAAAATATATAATTTGGGGGGCCGGCCAAGATGGAGGCATAGGTAGACACACTGTGCCTCCTCGTACAACCAAAAGAAGGACAACAACAAATTTTAAAACAAAAAACAACCAGAACTGACAGAAAATCGAACTGTATGGAAGTCCGACAACCAAGGAACTAAAGGAGAAACTTTCATCCATACAGGTAGGAGGGGCGAGACGGGCCGGAGA
>VMDR010034618.1:0-11008 GCA_007922815.1 Macrotus californicus | reverse complement strand
GTGTTTCCTGGAAACCCTTCCCCCCACTATTCCCTCCCCCTTCCCCTCTGGCCATTGTTAGATTGTTCTTAATTTCAATGTCTCTGGTTGTATTTTGTTTGCTGTTTTCTTTTGTTGATTATGTTCACAAATTAAACAAAGCTAAGCATTGTGTAATGCTGAATAGACCGGGGTTGCAGGAAATAGATGCCCCATTCAGGACAACTGGCAGCACTTGTTCAACACCCTGCCTTCCATTCCTCTCTCCCCTGCAATTTAGACAGGAGTGAGGTTTGGAAGCAAGTGAACAAATTCTGACCCCAGAAGCAAAGGAGAAAAGTCACTTGATTGCTATTTTGCAAGTGTCTGAAACTACTTTATTTCCATATAAATGTTGGTTAATAACCCTTTTCTCCTGACACAGTTGAAGACCATCTTACACATTCCTACACAATCCCAGAGAATTCTAGAATACCATATATTCACACTTTATTTTTAAGAAACTGGTGCTTGACAAAAGATTTCTGAAAACAGAAGAACAGTTAGGTGATAACCCCTGATGCACTTAGTAAAAAATTTAAGTCAGATTCAAGCCAACAAATTTTATTCTTTTGTAAATTCATTCAATAAACATTTTCTAGAGCATCTATTTGGCTCAAAATACTGTGGCAAATGCTTCAGTTGATCTATAAATAGAAGAGACTCTTCCTCCTCCCAAAAAGCTAATAGTTGTGTGTCCATGAACAACTATGCACTCTTGTGTATGAAAAGTTTTGCATCTAGAATTGTAGAATAGGATAATAATTACATACATTTTTAAAATGAAGAGTCTTTAATGCATTGGAGTGCTGTTATTTAAAAAAGTTGTTAACACTTCCAGATAATTAAAATGTAGCAAGTTTAACTATGCAATTAATTTTTAAAGATCCTTTATAAAACATTATAGGTCGAATAAAAGACTGAAAGAGCATAATGTATATCATTAACTTGCTTTTATAGATGAGGAAACTGAAATGTAAAAGGAAAATTGTGCATTTATAAAAGCTTGTGTATTTTGCCCATAGGAGACTGTGTCCTAAATTCATGGTCTTTCTACTCTGTAGATGTAACTCTAATTAGCTTTATTATCTGCTTATCTACCCAGTGGAAAGAAAATTAGAAAGCAAAGAAGATAACATTACTGGAATCAGATGCAATAATTGCTGCAAAGTCAAAGAATTAATAATAAAGGAAGAAACTGGAGGAAACATCAGAAATAACACAAAATAAAGACAACACACCCATCACAAAATCTACAGAATCCTGGTGACAGTTAAATTTCAAGGGAATCACTCGATGCACATTAATAACCCTTCAAGACCCTGATCAGTGCAGCTTAATTGGTTGGGCATTGTTCTGCAAAGCAAAAGGTTGTCAGTTCAATTAGTGGCACATGCCTGGGTGGCACATCCCCAGTCGGTACTGATCAATATTTCTCACATCGATATTTCTCTACCTCTCTTTCTCGATTCCTACCCCTCTAAATAAATACATATTACATACATATATGCATACATACATAAATACATAAATACATAAAATCTTTAAAAAAGTAGCCCCTTAAGGTTCAAATACATTCCAGTCACTCTTTTTCAGTCTTTCCTTCCATTCTCCTCCCCAACTAAGCTCTAGCCACACTGTTCTTCAGCAATGCGAATCTGTGAAGTTCTTTCCCACCTTAGGGCTTTGGTCATGCTGTTCTCTCTGTTTAGGACTCTTTTATTCCCATTCTTCACATGGTTATAGTCTCTTTAAAGGAATGGATCAAAAAACTATGGTACATTTACACAAATGGAATTCTATGCAGCACAAAGAAAGATGTAGCTCCTACCCTTTGTGACAGCATGGATGGAACTGGAGAGCATTATGCTAAGTGAAATAAGCCAAGCAGTAAAAGACAAATACCATATGATCTCACCATAAACAGGAACCTAATCAACAAAACAAACAAGCAAGCAAAGTCTAGCCAAAGACATTGAAATTGAGAACAGGATCTCTGTATGTCCTCCTTGGAGAAGTGTCTGTTCAAGTCTTTTGCCCATTTTTTTAATTGGGTTTTTTGTCTTCCTGGAGTGCAGTCATGTGAGTTCTTTATATATTTTGGAGATCAAACCCTTGTCTGAGGTATCATTGGCAAATATGTTTTCCCATATAGTTGGTTCTCTTTTCATTTTAATGCCACTTTCTTTAGCCATGCAGAAGCTTTTTGACCCAGCAATTCCACTGCAGAGATTACACCCTAAGAGCCCTGAAACACCAATCCAAAAGAACCTGTGCACCCCAATTTTCATAGCAGCACAATTTGCAATAGCCAAGTGCTGAAAACAACCTAAGTGCCCATCAGTAAATGAATGGATCAAAAAACTGTGGTACATTCACACAATGGAATTCTACACAGCAGAGAGAAAGAAGGAGTTCCTATCCTTTGCAACAGAATGGATGGAACTGGAGAGCATTATGCTAAGTGAAATAAGCCAACTGGTGAGGGACAAATACCATATGATCTCACCTTTAACTGGAACATAATCAACAAAAGAAAAAAGCAAACAAAATATAACCAGAGACATTGAAGTTAAGGACAATCTAACAATAGCGAGAGAGAATGGGGGAGGGGAGGGGAGGAGGAAGGGTTTTCAGGAAGTACTATAAAGGACACATGGACAAAACCAAGGGGAGGGTGGAAGCAAGGAAGGGAGGTGGGTTTGGCTGGGATCGGGGGGAATGATGGGAGGAAAATGCACACAACTGTAATTGGACAACAATAAAGAAATAAAAAAAAAAGAAATTGAGAACAGGCTGTTAGTGATCAGAGAGGAGAAGGGAGGGGATAATGGGGAGAAAAGGGTGAAGGGTTTACAGGGACAATTATAAAGGACATATGGACAATAAGGGGGGTGTGGAAGTGGGGGAGGGAGGCAGGGAGGACTGGGGTGGTGGGGAAGGGTGAGGAGATAAGGCAGAAAACTGTACTTGAAGAATGAAAAAAATAAAACTCAGTTTATACAGTAATTGTCACTTAATGGCACTCAGCAAAATATTTGTTGAATAAATAAATGAAAAAGTTCTCCTTAGTATATTTTGTCTAAAATGCAGAGTAAAATAAAATGTGTCCACTAAAAATGTTTGAAATGAAGCAGACTTCAGAATTAAAGCTATAGCAATCTCAGATAACTAAAAGAATTCTTATTTTCTGAAATGTTTTCTGAAATGTAACACCATCACCACTGATGTACTACCCCAGTATAGTAAATTCTCTTGAAACCCACATTTTCCTTAATATGAAAGTAAGGTTTGATAGCAATGCAGCTATGCAGCCATTATATTAATGAAAGCACACTAATATATGTCATCAACCCTGGATGCCATACATCATATTTTGGTGGGAGAGTAACTACATAAACTTCTGCTTATTGTTTTTTTCCAATTAAATAAGTAAAAAAAATTATCATACTTATTTAGGTTAGGATTGAATATTTAATAAGATTACAAGCATTTTAATGCAGTTTTATGTTCAGAATAGACTACAGGTCAAAGGGATCAGATGGTATGATTGTTTTTTATAATGTAACTCTCAACTATCAATGAATTAATTCCAAATTCCTTTTAGGATCCTTCAATAGTCAGATAATTGAGATTTTACAGTAGAAACTCAAATCCACATTTGTATCTTTTTAATGATTTGTCAATCTAAGTTGCTTAGTTCACAAGTCTAAAGAAGACTGCTCTCTGCCACAGCTGTGCCAATTCAGCCTAGACTGGGAAATACTGACTTCTGACACCCTAAAGAGCTACCAAGATTTTGTGACAGAAATGAAGCTGACAGTTCTGTCAGGCATGTGAGAAGCAGAATCAGATCCAGCTTGTTTCTGCAAAGATGTGCTGGCTCAGTGGAGCTGAAGATCATAAAAGCAAGTTCGGTGGATAAAATGAGCATATAGAAGTCAACAACACATGAGAAAAGATATTGAGCAAAAGGATAATGTTTCACACATTACTTATAGGGTGAATTCAGCAATCTCTAGGGGAAAGGAGGAACTAAGTGCCTCATTTTATTCTGCTGCTCCTTACAATATTATCTCTCCTATTTGGTATTTCACGCAATAAAGTTGCAGGCCCTTAGCAGTATCTATGTCCTGCAATGAGGCTATTCAGGATTCAAAATGCCATTCTTGAGATGATCCAAGATGGCGACTGAGTAGGTGGAAGCAACACCCACATCCTCCCAGAATCAAACTGGAAGTATAACTATAATATAGAGAAAACAACTTGAGTAACTAACTGAAGACTAGGTGAAGAAAAGTCTTATAACAAAGGATTTACAGAAGAATCCACATTGAGACTGGTAGGAAGCGTGTTAATATGAAAAGGGCTGGCCCCCGATTCCACTGGCAGTGGCAGGTTCTGGAGGGATAACTCTGCTGTGGAGATTCCCCTTGAGAAGCATGGGGTCTCAAACCCAAGCCAGGTTACCCAGCCCAGAGCAGACAAAGTATTGAATGGAAGAAGATATGGGCCATTGATACATCTGATATTATTGAGTTATCCAAATTAATAAATAAAAGGTGTTAATATCCAAAATTTATAATGAACTCATACAACTCAACACCGAAGAAATAAATCCAATTTAAAAATGAGCAGAGGACCTGAACTGACACTTCTCCAACAGACATATGAAAAGATGTTCAATGCCACTAATCATCAGGGAGATGCAAATTAAAGCCGCAATAAGATACCACCTATCACCTGTCAAAATGGCTATCATCAATAAATCTATAAGCAATAAGCACTGATAAGGATGTGGAGAAAATGGAACCTTCATGCATTGTTCGTAGTAATGAAAATTGGTACAGTAACTATGGAAAAGAGTATTGAGGGCCCTCAAATAATTAAAAATGAGCTTGCCTTATGACCCAGCAATTTACTTCTAAGTATATATCTGAAGAAACCCAAAACACTAATTTGAAAAAGATATGCACCCCTATGTTCACTACAGCATTATTTACAATAGCCAAGATATGAAAGACCATCAATGAACAGGTGGATATATATATTATGGAATATTACTCAGACACAAAGAGGAATGAAATCTTATCATTTCTGACCATATGGATTGTCCTAAAGGGTACTATGCTAAGTAAATTAAGTCAGTCAGAGAAAGACAAATACTACATGATTTCATTTGTATGTGGAATATAAGAACAATATAAACAAACAACAAAAGAGGAACAGACTCATAAATACAGAGAATGAACTGATGGTTGCCAGAAGGGAGAGAGGTTGGAGGACTGAGTGAAAAAGATGAAGGAATTAAGAAGCACAGAAGAGTAGTTACAAAATAGTCATGGAGATATAAAGTACAAGAAACATAGTTAATAATATTGTAATAACATGTATGATGCCTGGTGGGTACTGGAATTATCAAAGGGAACACTTGGTAAAGTATATGAAAATTTAACCACAATGCTGTACTTTTGAAACTAACACAAAATAATACTAAATGTGAACTGTAATTTTAAAAAATTAAAAATGAATAAAGTTTGTGAAAGAGAAATATAGTTTTATTATGATACATAGAAAGCTTAGCAGGCTTCTAATAGATCCACACATCAGCATACCACTTAAGAAGGGATTCTTTTTATATTAACAGTAAATTGTTAAGCATTTAAGTAGCCACTCAAAAGTATATGCCTACATTAAAGAGTGTAATAACTCTGTATAAGAATAGAGGAATTTGTTGCTCTAGAAAAGAAGAAAAGCCAAAAAGGAGAAAGAAAAGACAGAAGATGGGGGAGATTCTTGAGCTATTCAGGACAGAGAAACTCCCTGGTAGTAGCCAAAGGCTATGGTTAAGAAAGGTGAGGCTTTGTATGGGACAAACTACAAATTTTATCTATAGAAACTCCCATCTTTCTTCAAAATTGAGTATAGTCTCCTATCCTCATGAGTGTATTTGTGAAAGGATGTTCTATGATACTGAAGAAAGGCAGAGGTCAGTGTGAATCATAAGATCAGAAATCAGAGAAGGACATATGCAAAAGCACCTAAAATGTTAAAGAAATTTGGGAGAGAGTTTTTGATATCCACAGATTATGAAGCTGGGGGATCACCATGTTAGTCATGCATCTAAAAGGCAGTTGCCCCACTGATAACTGTTACCTAACAAAATACATTCTTTTTTGAAGACTAGCTAACTGCTTTCCCTGCACTCTTTTTTGCTATCCCCCAAGCTGTCTTATATTTACATAATTGTTTAAAAAGTTGAGAAATATTGAACTAATATCAATGCATTAAAAATATTAACATGAGCCCAGGCTGGTGTGGCTCAGTTGGTTGGTGAGTTGTCCTATAAATTGAAAGGTCTCAGGTTCAATTCCCAGTTGGGGCACATGTCTGGGTTGCAGATTCGGTCCCTGGTCAGGGCACGTGCAAGAGGCAGCCAATTGATGTTTCTGTCTCACATCAATGTTTCTCTCTCTCTCTCTCCCTCTTTCTCCTTCTCTCTCTATTCTCCTCTCTCTAAAAATCAATAAGCAAGTCCTTGAGTGAGAAAAGTATATATTGTATATATATTAATATGAACATTATGTAATTTTTTATCCCTTGAGGTAGGTACTCCTCAGGGGCAAAATCCAGTGATAATAGGAACAAAAAAGAGACTGACATCCGAAAATTATTTTTTAATGTAATGTCTCAGGGAAGCATCCACTAAGATATTCAACACTTAGCAAAATGATTATCTCAATTCTGCCTAATTTTGTTTAACTCATTCTCAGCTGGCAGCCAAACAATAGCAAAAAAATAGTAAAAGTGAATAATTAATCTAAGAAGTTAATATTTTCAGGTATATAAGAACCCAAAATGGTGGTGTAGAGTAGGGGGAAGCTACACTCATCTCCCAGGAGCAAACTGGAATTACAACTAAATTACAGAACAATCATTCTGAATAACCAACTGAAGACTAGCTGAGGAGAAATCTTATAATCAAGGATTTAAGAAGCAACAAAAGAAAACAGCAAACAAAATACAACCAGAGACACTGACATTAAGAACAATCTAACAATGGCCAGAGGGGAAGGGGGAGGGAACAGTGGGAGGAAGGTTTCCAGGAAACACTATAAAGGACACATGGACATAACCAAGGGGGAGGGTGGGAGTGGGGGAGGAGGGTGGGATTGGCTGGGGGGGGGGAGTTGTGGTGGGGGGGGGAATGCAGACAACTGTAAATGAACAACAATTAGTAATTTTTTAAAAAAAAGAAGCCACATCAATACTGGTTAAAAGGGCAGAGACACTAAAAGAGAGACTGAGGTTCTGAAGGGATATCACAGCTGCAGGGGATTCCCCCTGAGAAGAGTGAGGGTCCAAACCCCAAGCCAGGCTCCCCAGCCCAGAGCACCAGAACCAGGAAGCACTACCCACATTATATTAGGCTGGAAAAGAGAACGGTTTCTGTCCATTAGGAAGATATGGGAGTCCACTAGAAATACAGATGCTCCTTTAAAGGGCCAATGCACATTTCATTCATAGCTACTCACCCTGGGCTCCAGGAAAGAAAGAGTTGAGCAGACTAGAGTCACATGATGAGAGTCTGGGCTTTGTGGGTTTTGTGCTGAATCACTCTCTCACACTGAAGATGCCATCATTTTTGGGTAGAACATTCCCCTCCATGTGGTATCAGGGGGAATGAAATAGTCCCCCGATCTGGTCACCCCTTTGCCCCATTCTGCAGAGCATCTACCTTGCTATGTGGCCTGGGAGAGGTATAGAGGTCTGGGAAGGCTCAAGGGCTATCAGTGACTGAGCTGGCCATTCCCACCGCAATCCAATGATCCTGACTGGCACCTCCCCCTCACAGTAGATTTGCTAGCCCTACTCTCAAAGCTTGCAGTAGCCCACCCTCTTGACACTTGGTGGCTCCACCCTGCCAAGATCAGTATTGAATACCAGAGAGTCTGAGTTGTGTGTCTCTGGGGCAAAGTTATCCCAAAAGTTGTGGCTCTGGCCACACCACCCAACTTTCCCCAAAGGTGACCAGCACTGACCCCTCTCTGGAATTCCAGTGGCATTTTCCTGGTGAGATCAGGCTCCTGGCAGAATGTGGGAAAGGCTGATTTGCAGAACCTTCCTTTCATTGGTCTATTTGGGCCAGATAAATTCTGCTGACCTCATCTTGACAACTCCCCAAGACCTCACCCTGACACAGAGGTGTGAGAACACCCATCAAATGGCAGCTAGACTTCGTATACCCTGGGACATTTGTTGAGTGGCCTCAGACCCAGCACTGGCACCAAGACTGAACTCGAATAGATCTGGAGAATATCTCTTGCTCCTACTTTGTGACTCACTAAGAACCTATTACATGCAACTCAAGTACTGCCAGAGGCTCTTTGAGTGACTGAGTATAACAGTCAGCCACAGGCAATGGCAGTAGGAGGTGGACCTCAGGGTTACTAGGTCTTTTGCTGACCTGCCCAAGGGTCCAGTACTGGTAAAAGTGAGCCTTAATGTGCAGCTTTATCCTTCCCGCACATACCCAGGCCCAGAAGAATCAGCCACAAACTGTGATCACTTCGTAGCTCCAAATAAGTTGCCTAAGGACAGTCATAGGAAGCATCTGACATTGTCCTGTGCTATAGTCCCTCCCAAAAGGTTGCAGAACCATCACACCCAGTGGCTAAGTTCAGATAATATCAGAGCAGAATGAATTAGCTTCATGAGTGGCATATCTAAAGAAAGATCTTGGCAGGCACCAGACCCTGCTAAGGAGAAATCTGCTTCATGTCATCAGCACCTGCACAGCAGCTCATACACTGTGGTTAGGGTTGATCATGACAGTCAGCAAGCCTGTGGGTTGACCCCAGACATGAATAGGCCAATAGCAATTAAGATTCAATTACAACAGGATGGCCCACATAACCCACACAAGGGACATTCCTAGAGCACCCAGCACAGGAGACCAAAGAGACTGTGCTACAGGGTCCTACAGGACATGTACTACATAAGGCCACCATACCAAGACTAAGAGTCATAGCAGATCTACCTAATACATAGAAACAAACACAAAGAGACTGACAAAATGGGGAAACAAAGAAATATGCTCCAACTGAAGAAACAACAAAAATCTGCAGAAAAAAAAAAAAGCTAAATGAAACAGAGGCAAACAATGTACCAGATATAGAGTTCAAAACAATGCCTATAAGAATGCTCAAGAAAGTTAGGGGAAGAATGGATAAAATCAATGAGAATTTAAAGAAACAGACATTAAACATACAAAAGAGTGTAGAAACCTTAAAAAGACCAGTCAGAAAAAAAAATGTAATATCTGAAATAAAGAATACACTAGAAGGAATAAACAGGTTGGACGAAGCAAAAGAACAAGTTGGTGATAAAGAAGACAAGGTAGAAAACACCAAATCTGAGCAGCAATAAGAAAAAAGATAGGATGGACTTCTGGACAAGATGGAGGCATAAACAGACACACTGTGCCTCCTCGCACAAGCAAAAGAAGGACAACAACAAATTTTAACACAAAAAACAACCAGAACTGAAAGAAAGTCGAACCATATGGAAGTCCGACAACCAAGAAATTAAGAAACATACATCCATACCGGTAGCAGGGGTGGAGAGAACTCGTGTGGCGGGGCGGTGGCTGGCAGACCGGGGAAAGGTGAGGCTGGCCGGGAGAGGTGGCAGCTGCAGACCGGGCGTCCCACTCCCTTGTGAGGATAAACCGGGAGGAACAACTGGGGAGTGAGACAGATCCCACAACCCAGAGTTCCAGCATGGGGAAATAAAGCCTCAAAGCCTCTGATTGAAAACTCCTGTGGGGGTTGAGGTGGCGGCAGCGGGAGAAACTCCCGGACTCACAGGAGAGCTCATTGGAGAGACCCACAGGGTCCTAGAGCGTACACAAGCCCTCCCACTGGGAATCAGCACCACAATCAGCACCAGAAGGGCCCAATTTGACTGTGGGTAGCGCAGAAAGTGACTGAAAACAAGCAGAGAGTGGAGCAACGCCATTATTCCCTCTCGGTCCCCTCCCCCACAAACAGCGTCACTATGCAGCGACGTGGCCGCCCCGCCCTGGTGAACACCTAAGGCTCCGCCCCTTACTACATAACAGGCGCGCCAAGACAACAAAAATGGCCCAAATGAGAGAACAGATCAAACCTCCAGAAAATATGCAACTAAGCGATGAAGAGATAGCCAACCTATCAGATGCAGAGTTCAAAACACTGGTAATCAGGATGCTCACAGACTTGGTTGAATTTGGTCAT
Source organism: Macrotus californicus (assembly GCA_007922815.1). NCBI lineage: Eukaryota > Metazoa > Chordata > Mammalia > Chiroptera > Phyllostomidae > Macrotus > Macrotus californicus. The sequence goes on along the minus strand of VMDR010034618.1, from coordinate 713 downwards.
AAATTAGATGAACAAATGAAGGATACAATAAGGGAAATGAAGGAAAATGTACAGGGAACCAACAGGGATGGGAAGAAAAACGGGACTCAATGGTGTGGACCAGAAGAAAGAAAGAATCATTCAACCACAACACAAGAAAGAAACAAGAATTAAAAAAAATAAGGAGAGGCTTAGTAACCTCCAGGATGTCTTTAAACGTTCCAATATCCAAATCATAGGGGTGCCAGAAGGAGAAGAGGAAGACAAAGAAATTGAAAACTTATTTGAACAAATAATGGAGAACTTCCCTAATTTGGCCAAGGAAATAGACTTCTAGGGAGTCCAGGAAGCTCAGAGAGCCCCAAAGAAGTTAAACCCAAGGAGGAACACACCAAGGCACATCATAATTACATTAGCCAAGATGAAAGATAAAGAGAGAATCTTAAAAGCAGCAAGAGAAAAGGAGACAGTAACCTACAAAGGAGTGCCCATCAGACTGTAGGCTGATTTCTCCAAAGAAACCTTACAGGCAAGAAGGGGCTGGAAAGAAGTATTCCAAGTCATGAAAGCCAAGGACCTACATCCAAAATTACTCTATTCAGCAAAGCTTCCATTTAGAATGGAAGGGCAGATAAAGTGTTTCCCAGATAAGGTCAAGTTCAAGGAGTTCATCATCACCAAGCCCTTATTATATGAAATGTTAAAGGGACTTATCTAAGAGAAAGAAGATCAAA
>VMDR010034617.1:0-11017 GCA_007922815.1 Macrotus californicus | reverse complement strand
AACGTTTATTTTCCTTTGAAAAGGGTCCAAGATTAAACTTTATAAACTATAAACTAAACTAAAAAAAGATATCAAGAAATCGCTTGGCATGTTCTACATCTTAATTATCAATGTCTAATATTAAAAATATTAATGAGATTTACTATTAAAATGTTTGCATGGTATATGTGGGGACAGGGTAGGGAAATATCTGTACCTTCTGCTCAGAACATGTTAACCTAAAAAAACTGTTCTAAAAAATGGTCTATTTAAAAGGAAAATCTGCACAGTACCAAAAAAAAATCAAGTATCAGCCTAGTTCTTCAACAAACCAACATCCACACAGCATTTTAACAAAAACCATAAACAGTTTCTGGAACAGTTGTCCCCATTCAAGTTCTAGACTCCTTCTTATGCAAACTGACTTAGCTCCTTTTTTACTTTTAAAATGTTTTAGAAAGCAGTGTAAGATACATATCATGTGCCCCTCCCAATTTTTTTTAACTTTAAAAGGGATTTACCCTGAGAACATAAATAAACCTACAAAAAAGTTAGAGATGTTTCAGGGAATAATTATGTCAAATTCCAAAGGTTTCTAATAATTTATCCTCCCTAACTTAAAAACAGTATTTTAAGTAGTTCCATGAGGGCAAATCTCATGAATTCCAATTCAAGCAGACTATATAAAAAATGTGTTTTAATTTGCCACAGTTAAATATAACTTAAGCTTAAAATTTTTTGTCCTTCAGATACCAGGGTAACATACCATTTATCTCTCTGCAATAACACCTATACGTGACCACCTATAAGTGACCAGTTCTCAAAATGAGCACTTTTCCTGTCGTTGCCAAGAAATTTCCTTAAGTAAATTCTCCAGAAACACTATTCTTAGAACATTACACAAAAAGCAAAATACTCCAAAGCACTTAAAACTTTTCTACTTATGAATGCAACAAAAGTATTTTTGGGGACTGCTGATTTAAAGACAGTGATAGAACTTCAAACCTATGAAAAGAAGGAAATGGGCCCTTAAAAGCCCGTTTAAGGGTAAGTCACTGAAATTAATAAAATCATTTTAAACTCATTTTGCTGCATTTTTATCCAACAATTCAACCCCCTTGGTTACCATTATCATTAAACAATGAAATGTGCATCTTCTAATGAAGCCTGAGAGGGCACTGGAGGCTAAATTTAAATAGGTATTATTTCAGATCCATTTGATTTTAACTAGCGAATAACAGAGTCATTTTCCAAACACGGTGAGGGAGCGAAAATTGCGACAATGTTTTAAATCTCAGTTATGATAAAGCACATTCAAACTCTAAAAGCATAAATTTCCCCTGCAAAAAATAATCTAAACCCAGTCCACAATTATTCTTTATGATGACCTGCCTTTTACCCTCTTGTAATGGTTAAAATGAAAACCAAAGGCATGAAGACAGAGCCATAGTCCCCAATAGGCTCTGTAAATGAAGACGAATCCACACGGCACAGGATTTCCCATATCATCATCCATCAATCCTCAAATGGGGATCAGCAGAAGGCATCGCTTCTATAGCCCAAAGCCTTTGTCCAGACTCCCAAGGGTCAGAGCTTCCTTTTTCCACGCCAGGCCCAGGTTGCTCTGTGCGATCCGATGCTGTCGCCAGACCTTCCAACAAAATCAGCTTTCAAATTAACCTGGACCGCCCCACCTCCGAGCCTTTCTGTTACCGGGTCCCAAGGGCAAACCTTCCGCCCTAACTCGCCAGAGCGTGAACTTCCAAATTTAAAACACTTTGGCCCCTCTCAAGCCTAACGAGCCGGGCCTTCAGCGTTTTCCTGCCACAGCTAACTACAATGACAGAGCAAAGGAAAAGAAATACCTATGAAATCCCTCGAGATCTTCACTTTTAAGAAATCTGGAAAGCGCACACACAACAGCACATGGAGGCTGACGGGAGAGTGAATGTTGAGCAAGTGAAGAGGGTGCCCTAACGGCAGAAGCTAAGCTAGGTGCTGGCGCGGCTGCCGGCCCCGCCTTTCCCAGGTCTTCCGTCCCAGACGCCAACTCCTCCCCACCCCCGACGCCCCCAGGGTAACTGCTTCGCACTTGGCAATAAACACACACCACTGCTGCGGAGTCGGACACACAGGCCGGGGGCGGGGGACACTCCTCGTCGCATCAACCTCCCCCGAAGAGGCAGAGAAAGCCCTCAGTGAGCCTAGAAGAAGATGGCGCCCACTCTCCCCTCCGCTCCGGACAAACGGACGTACAGTTTGCCCATGCGCTCTCCAGGCGTAACCCACCACCCCGGCGCCCCGGCCAGGTTTGCGCACGCTCCCTGACACTCACCCGTTTCCCGTTATCGGGGGTGAAAGGAGGCGCCTGCCCGAACCCGCCCGGCTTTGCAGAGCTTCTGCGCATGCTCAGTTTCCAGCCAATCCGGGAGCCTCACCAAGGAAAAGAGCTCTTTCAACACAAAACTCGGGGGTCAACCCGTAGTACCTAGAATGGGAAGCTTCAATAAAGAATTGCTTTAGTACACTGGGCAATGGATAAACGTTCGTGATTTCCAGGAGTTAAGGAAAGGGAGGTAAAAGCAGAGAAGAGTTGGCAATTTCTTTTTTTTTTTCAGCGCTGCAGTTAATGTGTGGCGTAAGCATTTTCTGAAAGGATCTTTGTAAACTGTAAGAGGCCACAAAATATTAGTTTTACTACCTTAGGTATTCCCAAGATACAATGCCAACACCCAGGAGGCTTAATAAATGTATGCATATTCAATTCCATAGACATTAATAACTTTATGTCTGCATTTGTTGTTCCTGTCTTATGGTGTTTTAAAACATAAGAACAGATAGGCCAATCATGAAAACTGGGAAGTAAAAAAGCACAATTACAGGCATGTTCTATAATGCCTGCTCTGTAATAGCTGTCAAACCACCTTGTGTTTGATTTTATTTTATTGTTTATAATTAAAGTAGCCCACCACGTTCATAACTACATATGCATTTAGCAGTTGATTCAAAGCTCACTAAGAAAGCAAAAACCACATCTTTAAAATAGTTACAGGTGAGAAAAAATGTTTTCAAGCCCTCACTCACTGCAAAATACACATTCTTTAATTTACTATGATTGTGAGTAAAAAGAGGTAGTTTTAACAAATGGACAATAGGTGGTTCCTGGAGTGAGAGCCACCATTTACTCACTTGGGCAGATTACTTAGCCTCTGTGCCTGTTTCCTCATCCATAAAATGAAGATAATAACAGTAGCTACCTCTTAGGGTTGCTGGAAATGTTGAATGGCTCCGTGTTTCTCTCTCTCTCTCTCTGTCTGTCTCTCTCTCTCTCTTCCTGTCTCCACCCCTCCCCCTTCTTCTCTCTCTCTAAAAGCAATAAAAAGAAGAAGAGGAAGAAGTTCATCATTCAAAACATAATAGAGGCTGCAGGGTTAGGGACATTTTCGAAATGAGTGTCTTCAACATGTCCATGCCTCCCAAGCCGAATGTGAAACTACATTACTGTGTGAGTTGTGCCATTCACAGCAAAGTAGTCAGGAAACATTCTCCTGAAGCCTGGAGGACCAAACACCCAACCCACACTGATTTAGCACCCTGCAGGTGCTGCCCCATGACCTTCACCAAAGACCACATAAGGAGCTAAGTCCTTAAGGACTGAAGGAAAGTTTTCCGGAAAAAGATTAAATGGAAATTGTACTCAAAAAAATAAAGTTAAAAGCACACAAAAGAAATGCTCCAGAATATTAACTTGTTGATATTAATTCACAAGAATAAACACTATTAAAGTGAACTTAAGATGAAAAGTGAACCCTAATCTCAAAAAGTGTTTTTCTGTTAAGAGTACTTGGAAACAGTCTATTCTATTTTATTTTTAAAATTGGTTTTAGAAAGAGAGAGGAAGGGAGAGAGAGGAACATTGACCCGCTGCCCCACCCATTCACACACTCACTGGTTGACCACTGTATGTGCCCTGACTGGGGACTGGAGATCGAACTGGAAACTTGGTGCATCAGGATGACACCCCAACCAACTTAGCTACCCAGCCAGGACCATTCTCATCTATTTTAACAAGAATAACAGCTATCATTCAATGAGCACTTACTATAGGATTCATCTGAACAAGTGTGCTTAGATCAGACTGCCTTCTTGGATAGGCTTGGATGGGTATTACCAGCCTCCTTTGTTGTTCTGGGATGACACTCCCTTCTATTCATTCAGATTTTCTCCAAACAGGACACTATAGTGAACACATGTCTTTTCTATTCTGTATCCGCCTTTCTCAGATAACCATACCATTATAATTAAATAAAGAATTCAGTCAAAGTATTTGGGCTTAATTACATGATATTCTGGTTCTTGAATAATTGTTTGAGCCTTTAACATGTCAATGTTAAAACATGATTATTTTAGGGAACAGAAAGAACTTTCTGGAACAGCAAAACATAAAACTATACCCTGGAGCATGGTAACCACACCAAGCCTTCGCCATTCTGTCTCTACCTGGGTAATTAGCCCCTCTCCCAAGTGTACTATCACAACTACAGCGCTACCTATTTTTCTGAATGATTTTGGTATCAGACACTTTTCTGCTGCCTTTCCTAACTCTTCGACATCCATAAGAACAGTCTGCAATCACTTGGTCTCAGAGTTCTTTGATCTTGTCACCTCTGAAGTGTCTCATGTCTCTTGCACACCCTGACTCCCATTCAACTGACATTTACTGCGTATGGACTGTGAGTCAAGCACCTTGTTTAAGGCTCCTGAAAGACAAACATGAAGAACTCATGGTTCCCTTTCCTCAAAGAGCTCATACTATAGCAGAAGAAAGAGCACACTTGTGCAGCTAGTCATCACATACAGGCAGATGTGTACAGCATAGGGATTAAGACCACAGGCTCTTGGATCAAAAAGATCCAAGTGTAAACTCCAGCTCTGCTACCTCATGACTGTACACAATCCTTGTCCTTAGACCTCTCCGTTTATAGAGTGAAGAGAATAGTACCCAAATGCAGGCCCATTATGAGGATTAAGTGAAATAATGCTTGTAAAGCACTTAGCACAGTCCTTATCATGTAATAAACTCCACTTAGAATCCAAGAAGACTGGTTCAGAAATGAGAATACCAGAGTTCCAAGCCTAACTCTATCACTTATTAGCTGTCTCACTTTAGTTGCTGAACCTTTCTGTGCCCTGGTTTCTTCACTTATCAAAAGAAGATGACAATAGCAAGATTGTTGTGTAGATAAAATGATCACACACACACACACACACACACACACACACACACATTAAAGGTGCATAATGAAACACCAATAAAAGCTTATAACATGAAATCTTACATGCTGCTCTGGTGGCCTGCATGCTCATTTCCTATTTCCCCCCTGCAGTGGTCCTCAGAGGCACATCTGCAAAACTCCTAATGGTCTTTGGATCACTATTTGGATACCACTGATTAAATAAGGAGCGCCCTCAGTTTTGTGTGACTGAAGTCAGATCTAAGAGACTTAACAGAATCAACAAATGAAGACGTTGGTAAATAAGAATTGAACAGGACACTCAGCATTTAAGTTGGATAAGTCCTTGCCTGAGGTTAATGGGTGTCTTATCTCCATGGTGGAAAGACAGAGTAGACTGATATCCTGAATATTCTATTGATGCTATAGGTTAATAAAGTAGGCATGCAGAAAGAATACTGTATAAAAATCTTTGTATTTTAATGATGAGATGAAACTTGGACCCCCAAATCTCAGTGCAGAACCCACTTCTAGTGAACAGTCAGGACCATGAAATGGGGCATCTGCTTCTGCGTAAGTTTCCTTTCCCTGGGTTCCATCCAGTCCCAGGAAAATAAAATAACAAAAAAGCAAGCGGAAGACCTAAGAATCTACAGAGAAATTTCAAAGACAGAATATAAGGAGAAAACCAAAAAAGAGAATCTGTAAGACTTTGCATTGGAAAAGGCAGCAATATAAGATTGGGCCTTGGGCCCTGACTGGTGTGGCTCTGTGGGTTGAGCATTGTCCCACAAACTGAAAGGTTGCTAGTTCGATTCTAGGCCAGAGCACATGCCTAGGCTGTGGGCCAGGTTCCTGGTTGGGGGCTTTCAAGAGGCAATGATCAATGTTTCTCTCACACATCGATGTTTCTCTCCCTCTCTTTCTCCCTCCCTTCCCCTCTCTCTAAAAATAAACAAATAAAGTCTTAAAAAAAAAGGATGGGCCTTGGGTCTGGAACAGTTCTATGCAAGAGTTAAAAGCCAACATAGACTGTGTGTGGCTTATCACCTTGTGTGGGAATAAATATCTTTTTCTCAGACTCAATGAGTACTCTTTTGTCTCTGCTTAAAGTGTGTGATTATATGGCACCTGGCCAACCCCATTGTATATCTGTCCTCCAAGGGGAGGAGGCAAGGTTCCTTCTACCATAGCACATGGCCAATTCCCCTGTGTCAGCAACCAGGAAAGACCTGTGGCCATGGGAGACCAACATCCACTCTTGAAGCTGATCTTGCTTTGTCTCTTCTCTGTGTAAGTAAAGTCTTATCCCATTTGGTGCTTGAATGTGTTGTTTTGGGGGAGCATTTTTGGCAATTCTGATGTCAAGATTCAATGGGCAGAAGTGTTTGGGGTCTTCCCCTGGGATTGGTAACCAGTGCACACAGTACTCTGCTTGACACCATGCTGTGTGGACACAAAAAAATCTATCTGCTAGGACTATGGCCAGAGGCCTTGTGGTTCAGGCCAAACCCCCATTGGTCTTCTCCTAGGGAAGAAATGAGGGGAGACAACATTGAGCTCCCTCAGAGTTTGGAAGATGACAATAAACTAGAGAATGAGGAAATACAGCAAGTTTTTATTTATTTCCACTCCAAGGAATGTGTGTTAAATGCTTACAATGTATTATGCACAACTCCAGGCACTAAGGAGACAAAGGTGAACAAAAATGAATATGGTGCCTGCTCTCATGAAACTTGCAGTCCAGGAGAGGAGAGGATCACTAATGAAAGAATTATTAAATTAAATGTAAATTTACAACAGAGATAAGAGCCATGAAAGAGAAATACATGGTGCTGAGAGAGTATTTCATAGGAGAGCCTAGCCTGGTCACAAAGATGAAAGGAATTCCCTAAAGAAGTGATGGAGGATGAGCTACAAGGAAAGGAGGAGTTTACAAAGTAAACAGAAATTGCTTGGGAAGGAGAGGGAGGAGGGATGCTCCCGGCAGCAACGTGCACAAACTCTGGCATTCAGAGAACTGAAAGACCGGTGTGGGCAGAGTGCACAGGAGTGCACAGGACAATAAGAGGTTGCAGGAGGAAGTCAAGTCCTGCTGGGAGTTACTGTTTATATTAAAGACTTAAGCTCTGCACTGGAAAACCAGTGAACTATTTTAAGCAGAAAGGTGACATATTATGTACTTGCATTCAAAAGATTACTACAGCTGAGGTATGGAGAATGGATTAGAAGGTGACAAGAATATATGTATTAAAAAAGGTTAACAGCTTATTTTCATTTCCAGTTTAAGATGAATGATTTTAACATAGGTACTTACTTCCAGTCCTTCCAGAAATATTAATAAAACAACAGAAAAAAAACTTTCAAAAGAAGCAAAAACTGATAAGAATGAAGAGAATAGAGTGGGAGGAAACAACAAAACTTTGCAAGCAGGAAGCAGATGGGTAGGTGATATTTTCTTTCGTAAATCCAAAAATGTTGAATACGACATTGGTGGTGGGAAAGTTAAGAAGTAACTTGATATACACCACATAAACCCTCAAAGGCTTAGGAGCCCTCAATATCTTCTCTTCAGGAAAGAAGTGAAAACAGAGTTCATTGAACATCAATTTATAAAGCACTATATATACGCACTTAAGAATTTTTCCTTCCAACCAGGAAACCTATCTCTCCCCAGCTAGTGTAGAAAATTGAAAGTTTATTCTCTGCAGAAACTATGACTAAGGGACAACAGATGTAGATGAGATCAGAAGCCCTGCATGTTGTATAAAAGAAGCACATTATGTGAATGATGAAACTGAATGACGAAACTTATACCCTCTTTCTTCATTAAACCTGGCGGCCAGGCTTAAGTCCTCCAGGGAAAGGATTCTTTCTGGGGAATTTGATGAGCACAACAGGGGGAGGGGGGAAGGAGGTGCGGGGGCGGAGGGGGGGGATGAGAAGGAAGAAAAAAATATTGACATGAGGAATGCCCTGTGAAACAGCCCAAGCAAATATACATTGTAGCTCAGGCAAGAAACCCCAACTATCTTTACAGAGCAAAGGTTAGCTTTTCAGTGTGTTCCATTCTAATATGCATATATTTCATAGATATACATATACATAGATACAAAATACATATAGATAGATAGCAAAGGGTCACCAGATTTATGAGGACATACTCTAATACAAAACATAACTTCAAAAAGATGAAGATTATGCAGACAAAAGAAAAGTTTAAAACACTATTAGTAATGTCCTCAGAGAGTTAAAATATTGCATCCATGAAAGAATACTAAGGTGTTGTAAATAAAATGTAGTCAGAAAACAAAAAAGGGCTCTTAGAACTTGAATTAATAATAGTGAAAAGGAAAAGTTCAAGAAAATGAAAACAGAGAAAACTTAGAAATATTCCAGAAAGTAGAGCAAAGCAAAATAAAATAGATAATGAAAAGCATAATATATAAAAATTAGAGGGACAGTCCCGGAGGTCTAATATCTGAAAAATAGGATATCCAGAAAGGAAGAATAGGGAAAAAGGAGGGATCTTCAATGCAATAGTGAAGGTCTAACACGTGCTCAACACAAAAAAGACAATGAAACACCCCAAGATACTTCACTGTAAAATAAAGGAAAATGAGGATAGAGGGACATCTGTAAAGACTTCAGAAGATAAAAAACAAATTACACACAATTAAGAATGAAAATGGCAGCTATTTTTCAACAGCAATTTTAGTAAACAAACGAAATAGGAGCAACGCCTTTACAATTCTAAGGGCAAATTATTTCTAAACCAGCATTCCATACCTAAGTAAACTGATAAGTTTACAAGGGAGAAGAAGAATGTTTTCACACAACTTCTCCTGCATCATTTTTCAGGAAGTTGCTGATGTGCTCTCCCCAAACGAGGAAGTAAAGCCTAGAGAGAAGAGGACAATGCAATCCACTAAACCTGAGATCTCTCTTTCACATCACTCCATTTTCCCCTTCCAGCTTAATAGATTGCACATTCTCTTCATTCTTTGTTTACTGTCTTGGGATGAGACCACAGAACATAGTGGTTAAGAACATAAATGCCTGAGGCAACAAAAGCAAAAATAAACAAGTGACACTACAACAATAAAAATAAAGTAAAATAAATAAATTTAAATAAAATAAAATAAAAAGCTGTATAGCAAAGGGAACCATCACAAAATAAAAAGGCATCATATAAATGGGAGAAAATATTTTCAAATCATATATCTGATCAGGGGTTAATATCCAACATATATAAACAACTCAGTAGCAAAAACACAACCAATGTGATTAAGAAATGAGCAGAAGATCTAGTCAGTTCTCCAAAAAAGACCTACAGATGGCCAACAGGTACATGAAAAAGTGTTCTACATCACTAATCATCAGGGAAATGCAATTCAAAACCACAATGAGATATCACCTCACACCTGATAGAATGGTTATTATAAAAAAGATGAGAATTGACAAGTGCTGGTGAAGATGTAAAGAAAAGGAAACTTTTGTGCACTGATGGTGGCAATGTAAATTGATGCAGCCACTGTGGAAAATATTAGAGATTCCTCAAAAATTTAAAAATATAACTACCATATGATCCAGCAATTCCACTTCTGGGTATTTACCCAAAAAGAAAATCAAACCACTAATTTAAAAAGATATATGCACTCCTATGTTCATTGTGGCATTATTTACAATTGCCAAGATGTGGAAAACTTGTGTCCATCAATGAGTGAATGGATAAAGAAGACATGGTGTGTGTGTGTGTGTGTGTGTGTGTGTGTGTGTGTGTGTAATAACAATATATATACTGCATACATATATATACACACAATAAAATATCATTTAGTCATAAGAAAGAATAAAATCTTGCCATTTACAACAACATGGATGGACCCTTGAGGGCATTATACTAAGTGAAATAAATCAGTCAGAGAAAGACCAATACCATATGATCCCACTTACATGTGGAACCTAAAAAAAAATCAACCGAACAAACAAAAAGCCCAAGCTTATGGATAGCACAGATTGGTGGTTGCAAGAGGCAGGGGTTGAAGGTGGGCAACATGGGTAAAGGGGATCAAGAGGTACAAACTTCCAGTTATAAAATAAAAGTCATGGGTATGTAATGTACAGCACAGTGACTATAGTTAATAATACTGTACTGAATATTTGGAAGTTGTTAAGGCAGTAGATCTTAAAAGTTATTATCACAATAAAAAATTTTCACCCTGGCTAGTGTGCTCAGTGGATTGAGCACCAGCCTGAGAACCAAAGGGTTGCTGGTTCAATTCCCAGTCAGCACACATGCTTGGGTTGCAGGCCAGGTCCCCAGGGGGAGGTGTTCGAGATGCAACCACACATTGATGTTTTTCTCCCTCCCTTTCTCACTCCTCTCCCTTCTCTAAAATTAAATAAAATCTTTAAAAAAATTTCTAACTATATATGGTTTTATGGTAAAGGATATTAACTAGACTTATTGTGATAATTTCATAGTATATACAAAGTTAGATTATTATATTGTACACTTGAAACTAATATAATGTTATATCAATTATAACTCAATACAAATAACTAAATAAAATACTTTCCTAAAAACAAAAAGAGTATAGATTCCTGAATCATAATACAAGTTCTTATTGGCTCTCTCTGTTTCTAAATTCCTCATCTATAAATTGGGGCTAGTAGTACCTACTTTAAAAGGTTATTATGAGAATTAAAAGCACTTGGAGGAGAACTTGGTAATACTAAATGTGTTAAATAAATTGAAAGGAGATTAATTGTTCTGAGGGAAATTTTAGGAATTAATTAAT
>VMDR010034616.1:0-11008 GCA_007922815.1 Macrotus californicus | reverse complement strand
TCCACTTGGTTCCTTTATTTCTTTTTTTCTTTAAGTGTGTTTCCCTGAAGTTTTAAAATATTTTGGTGCAGCTGGCATCAATGAAGGGGAGTTTTAAAGACTAACTAAATAATTAAAGATTATTAACATCATTTGTCAGGTTAAAGTGCAGATTTAGATTCAGTAAGTCTGGGGATGGGCCTCGCGTTCCCTTTCTAACAATTAACTCTCCAGGTGAGGGGGAAACTGCTCATTGCTAATACATAGACCCACTCTTTCTTTTCTGCTTTTATTGATCTACTAGTGCCTCCTGAGATATGAGATACACTGAATAACCTAGAAATATTCCTGGGTCACCTGTATTTAGATCTGTGTACCTAGTGAGTTTTCTCAAATAGTGTCTGATACATAAATGTCTAGGTGTTCTTTGGCCCAGCAGTTGTGTGACTTTTGTTTTCTAGAGTGTGATGTGACTATCACTCCAGGGTTTATTATGATAGGCCACATAACGATAGCAGAATCAATATTGAGAGGGTGTCGGGATGCTTGTATTATATTTTATATTCTACATCTAACTGGTTATGCTAGGCTAATAGCCTCTTACTACACTTTCAGCTTGGTAATTCAAAGCCAGTGAGCACAGGATAGACCTATTTAGCCCGAGATGGCATTCTCCAATATTTATTGGTTTTGAATAACAAATGCTGCTCTTCCTGCATGAGTCTCAGCTGAAATGTTTTTTTTACCTCCCCAGTGGAAAGATGCCTCTTGGAGATTGCTTTAAAGTATAAAGATTTTTAATTCCTTTTAAAACTACCTTTTTTTTCTATCTTTCAATTTAGCTCATTTTAAATAGGAGAGACCACACCCACAGGCCCCTGATGATCAATTATTTCCTCTGCCAGGAGTTTTGTTATGCAACCCAGCGAGGCTGCTCTGCTCCAGGGAGGCTCACAAGATAAATTGCCTCCCTTTGGCTGTGTTGTTTTCTTCAATTACACCAACAGCAGTCGGAGAATCTGGAGGAGATGAGAACTACAAGAATTCTGGGAGATGCTAACGATTAGCACTTGCATTATTAGTCTCTGGAGGTTCCTAAAGCTCAGAGCCCCTCATGGCATTGACAGAAGAGCAAAGGGAAACAGAAGCAGGCAGCAGTCAGACATCATTCAGCTGCCCCGGATAATGCTCTCCTGGGCACTGGGCTGTTTGTATCCAGAGTCCCATGATCCGCCCAAGAATTAACAGATACTGCCTGGCCCTTATGGGTTTAAATCTATCTAATCAGTCTGCAGGGCTGAGAGCTGTGAAAAACCTTGTTATCCTGGGAGGGAAGCCTATCTTTCTCTAATAAAACAGAACGTAGTTACGGTACCACTCGTTTCTTAAAACACTCTCCTTGATATTATTTTTAATTTTGTTTGAAAGTGCAAGTTTGGGAAAGTTTTTGGAAGCACCTTGGAGACACCAACCTTATCGATACTACTTTATTTAACTTATGAGTGAATAAGTTTCTTTATGAAAATAAGGCTCCTAGAATACTATTTTTTTGTGGTCCTCCATGGAAGGAGCTTTATTTCTCTTTGCCTCATCTGCTCTATTTAAGGGTGAAGCTCATGATATGATTGCCAAAAGCAAAGAAAGACATCCTGCGATCATGTGGACTGCAGCGTCTAGGAAGGGTAAAAATTTGCTGTTAAAACTGTTAGTACTATTGTGCAGGCACTTTTTCAGCTTGCACAGTTGTGTGCACTGAAGCTACTTTTTGGAGACACGGGATTCACTGCTAGAAGAGAGTGGACGTTTGTTGACAATATGTAGGTAAAAAGCCGAGCAATCCACATATCAGGGAAATTGTGCATTTCAAGATAGGAAAGAGAGAGGCAGACCTTGGTATAGCAAATGTGATGGAAAGAAGAGCATATGGGAAAGGTGTGGGCCTTGGAGTTGGATACGCTAATTTTAAAGCACGGCTTGGATGATGGGGGGGATTGACTGCGGGAGTGGGGAGGGCAGGGTTGGGGTGAGCAGTGGGGTAAAAGGTGGGACAACTGTAACTGAAAAACAATAAAATAAAGCATAGCTCTGCTTTGAATTTGGATACATTCCTTTCTGTTTCTGTTTTCCATCTGTAAAATGGGAATAATAGTACCTTCTGCAAAGGGTTGTTGAAAAGATCAAATCATATGGGTGTAAGTTAATTTCCTACCATGTGATACATGACCGATAAATGTCAGTGTCGCTAACATTTCATCATAGGCAATGTTCACTGCTCCTTTCTTCAAGTCTACCTCTTATGGCTCTTATGACATTTTATTACAATTATTTGTTTTCAAGTCTGTTTAGGTCTTTATTTTTTTCTTGGGTAAGGGCTATGTCTTATGATACTAAGAGCACTACATTTGGGTTCAACCAATATAAGACTAATAAAGATGGGATGGTAACACTTCTCAAAGTAGCTATCAGGATTACATAGAAAACTGTAATAGACATTTTATCAAAATTATTTGGCACAGGGCTTGACATAGAGTGGTCAGTAAGAAGATGTGGGTTCTACCCTTTCTTTTCTTCTTTTGCATGGTCAGTGCCTAGCAGTTTCTGTCTCATATTTCGTGTGTGTGATATCACTGTTTAATGAATGAGGGAGGCTATGGATGAGTGTGTGAATGTGTGAGTAAAAACAGAGCCCTGGTCAAACCCAGAAATTTTGGCTCCAATCTGCCTCTGATCTTAACCATGTAGCTGTGTGACCTTGGGAATGCACTTCTGCCCTCTGGGTCCCAGTTCTGTCATTGGAAAGCAGGAACTGAGCTGGATGGACTACACAATATATAATGTGTCTTCTAGATTTAATCTTTATGGCACAAAAATCTGAGATTTTGTCATATAAGGCTTTTGAAAATTTTTTTATTGTTTAGTTTATTACAGTTGTCCCAGTTTTTCCCCTTTTGCCTCCCTCTCTCCAGTCCCGCCAACTCAGTCAGTCCCCACACCATTGTTCATGTCTGTGGGTGTATGTTCTTTGTCTAGTTGTTTACTTTCTTTGAACCAGTCCCAGTCTCCCTCCTCCCATCTTACAGCTGTCAGTCTGCTCCTTGTTTCTGTGCCTCTGATTCAATTTTGCTCGTTAGTTTAGTTTGCTTCTTAGATTTCAGTTATAAGAGAAATCATATGGTATTTGTCTTTCATTGCCTGCCTTATTTCACTTAGCATAGTAGTCTCCAGTTCCGTCCATGCTTTCTCAAAAGGTAAGAATGCCTTCTTTTTTACTGCTGTGTAGAATTCCATTGTGTAAACGTACTAGAGGTTTTTTATCCACTCATCTACCAATGGATGCTTAGGCTGTTTCCAGATCTTGCCTATTGTAAATAGTACTGCTGTGAACATAGGGGTGCATGCATTCTTTTGAACTGGTGATTCAGGGTTTTAGGATTCTTAGCAGTGGAATTGCTAAGTAAAAAGGCAGTTCCCTTTTTAGTCTGGCGAGGAAACTCCACACTGTTTTCCACAGTGGCTGCCATCAGTCTGTGTTCCCACCAACAGTGCACTAGGGTTCCCTTTTCTGTACATCCTCACCAGCACTTGTTTGTTGGTTTATTGATGATGGCCATTCTGACAGGTGTGAGGTGATATCTCATTGTGGTTTTAATTTGCCTCTCTCTGATGATTAGTGATGTTGCAAATATTTAAAACTTTTGAATTATATGAAATTTTACCTTTCAGCACCACAAAAGTGCTATGGTTAATAGTAGAACACATATTTTTCTCTAGCATTTATGGTAAGAGTGAATGAAAAAGAGTAAGAGGTCCTTGAACCATATTCACTACAATGGCTCTATTTACCTATTTCATGACAAGTGATTTGTTTTAGATAATGAAAAACAAGACAGAAAACTATCAATCCAACATTTCATGCTTACTAGAAGTCACTATCTTTCTCTGAGGACTTTCTTCAGAGTGAAAGGCTTCTGAGGCCTTAGGATGCAAAAACATGCCTTGGCTACTTCTGCAAAACAGCACACAGTAGCTGTACCCTTTAGATAGTGGTTCTTAAAGTGTGGTCCCTGGACCAGCATCATTAGCAACAACTGGAAACTTGTTAGAAATGAAAATTCTCAGGCCTCAGCCTAGACCTTTGAATCAGCAACTGTGTGGGTGGAGCTCAAGGATCCATGATTCTGATGATTTTGATTTATATTAAAGTTTGAAAATCACTGCTTTAAAGAAAACATTTTAAGGACTGACCAGTCTTCTGGGACTTGGCTTATCTGCTACTCAGAATTAATCTCAGTGAATTTCCTTCTCATAAAACAGAAGCTATGTCAATATTTTAATACATATTATATGTATATGCTCAAAATGCTCAAATGCTCAAAAAACCACTTCCATTCTTCCACTTTCTAATCATAGCGATGATTCTATACCTTTATTAGAGAACAACAGTGAAGTTACCTGATTTGAAGAGCAGTGAGGTCATTTAATTTTAGTGTTAGCTTAGGTACATGTATTCTCTTTCAAAAGATATGTTCTCACACATTCCGGGTTAACAGCTTTTGAAAAGTCTGAAATAAAATTGGCTTTCTTCACATACTGAGGCCTCAGCAGCCATGTCGCCTTTGAGCTTAGAGTGCCCACAAAGCCTGGTCATCACACTTCCTTGGTCTTTGCTGAGGCAGAAGGAGAGATCACCAGCATGGCAAGGCTGCCTCTATTTTGCAGGTTTTCTCTGCATCTCTATTCCACTTCGTTCATTCTTTTTTAGTTTCAGAAATAATGAGATAAAATTTCTCTCTCCTGTACTTTTTATCATAGTTAGAGAGAAGAGGAAAAACCTCATTAAAATAATGAAGTGATTTCAGCATGATGAATTGTGTCCCAAAGTCATTGATGTCCACAGGTAATGAAAACACTGAACTCCTCTAAGCTCTGGTAAAATAAAGTTATTTGCTCCTTTTCAGTGACCGTGGATATGTAGGAGGGAGCAGGCTTTGGCACGGCCAAACTTAGATGAATAATCTGTTTCATCTTGTGCTGCAGCTGGATCAATTTGGTCACCAGGTGTAGACAGATTTCATCTGAGCCTTTTGACAGAAATTCATTTGGCACAATGAAATTGTTGAGGAGTTTGCAATGTCTGTTGTCAATGAAATGAATTTAAACATGGAAAAGGAGAAATCCTTCACTTAGGTAAACATAATAGTGGGGAAAGAAAATGGAGGCTCACCAAACACTGCAAGCTATTCTGCTAAAGAAACACATTTTAGAGCTAATGGAGCCCTTCACCTGCTTAACAAATGTGGGCCAGTCCTTTGTTTCTAAGAGCTGAATTTAAAGACATGAATACGTTATTGTGTAATTGTTTTAAATTATAAAAGGGCTATAGATGCAATTCATTTGTACATGGTGTCTGTTTACCTTGATTTGTGAAACTGGTCCTGATTAGCATTCTTCACCAAAGGAAACAATTACTTATATTATTTCTGCTCTTTTGAACTGAAAGTAGATCTAGATCAGATGAAGCAGCATGACAAATTTTTATGATGCTCTAACTAAAACCAAAGGTAAAACAGCAGATGTTTGGATTTTAGTTAATAGGGACAGGATGCTTTTTTTGGTACCACAAATGGCAGCTCCATAGTCACTGGCAACAGATGAAGATAGTTTGAAGCACATAACTTCTTCCAAAGTGAAACACATAAATAAATAAGTTACTAGAGGAGACCTAGAAATATGGATTGACTGTAAATGGAGTTTCCAGCTTGATATATGTGAATTGAGTTGCAATACCAATAACACAAATGCTCTGCCATAATAGGATTCCTAAGAGAGCAGGTGGTTATAGGCCTCAAAAGCCATAATAGCATTCCCTTCTCTCTTTAATGGCTAATTTTTCTCCAATCATGTTCTGTAGGTAATGCTGTGGATGGGATTTAGTCATTTAATTAGGAGGCTGGGGGAAAAAGGGCCATAAACCAAAGCTCATGTTACTCAACTAGAAATAAAAACTGACTGTCTTAAATCCATCTCATTGTGGTAAAGGCAGGGGTTTGCTGGGAGACACCAAAGTATTTTCATTCTAAGATAAACGTTTGTAAGTGTTCATTCTCCACATTTTGAAATTAGACCTTTTCCCATTTTCTTAGGATTTCACTGAGAGTTCTCAAGACTCATTATGTAAACTACAAATGTCATTATCCTTTAGGGTACTATTTGCACACTTCCAGTGTTTCAGGGAAGATCTGTTTATTCAGCACTGTGGCGGTATCGTGCTTCCACAATACCTGTTTTACTATCACTTACATTAAACCCTGGGTATAAAGTCAATGAAGTCAGATGATATTTGAATTTGTTCTCTGAGGAGCCGGCTCTTAAATCCACAATACAAGCATTTCGGTTTTACAGTATCTCCCACACAGTATGGGCTTTTCAAGTTTTAGGGCAATGAATCTCCACCCTGACCATGTGTTAGAATCACCTGGGAGTTGTCCAGACTTCCAAAGACTGCTTCCTCCTGCAGACTGTTTAAGTCAGGTTTGCTCGCAGTGAGTGCCAAGCATTCGTACTATTAAAACTTTCCAGGTGACTGTAATATGATCCCTCCCGTGATTGAGAGCCAGTGTTTTCTTATTTTGATGAGAGAAGTAGATGTGTATCTCATTATTCCATTTCATCTATTCATGCTTTTTCTCCTCTAGGCTTAAAATAATTGTGACGGACAACTCTTTGCAACTTGTTCTATGGATTTAAATGTTTCATTTATTATGCTTCTTACCTGTGGCCAAATATGTTTTCATTGATTGAAATATAAGTGAAAGTTTATTACAGAGTCTGCAAAAATACCTAGGATCTAAGTTTTTTGTTTTTTGTTTTTAAGGTTGAATTCTGTAATTAATTAAGCATTCCATCTCAGGTCATTGATCTGGAAAAAAATAAATGCCACAAAATAAAAGAAGTTAATAATACAAAAATAGAGCATGATTTTACTTTATTGCTTTTTCTTTTCATTCTTTTTCTTTTATATGTTCTAATTATTATTATACTTTTACCTTATTTTTCAGTCATCCTTCCTGATTCTTTATTGTTGGCCCTGGCTTTTAGTTTTACCTATTAACTAGAGATTTTCTTCTGGTGAATGGTTCATTTTTTGCCTATTAATATTTTAACATACTATAAAATATTTAAGACTTTGGAAATGGCATAAAGACTAATGCAACATATACCCATTTGCCTGTCACCAAGCTTAAGAAATAAAACATCACCAGGGCAATGGAAGCCTGTGCACTTCTTCCTTCATTGGGTTGCCAGATTGAGCAAATAAAGATACGGACCACCAGCAAAATAAAGATTCAGATAAACAACCAAAAACTATTTAGTTGTCCCAGATATTATATGTGATATACTTACACTAAAAAAGATATTTATTTTTCTGAAATTTAGATATCACCGAGACCCCTCTGCTTTAATTGGCAATGCGACTCCCAGCTCTACATGTGTTTCTTTATACTTGCACCATGCATGCAATGATTTAAAAGTTTACATAACTATATATTAATACATATCTTATTATGTGGAGCAGAACAAAAATAGGTTTACAATTGTAAGAATGAGAAACTATTATTTATTGTTTATTAATTATTGTATTATTTTTATATGAACAACTGCAAACTTACTTTTGCCTCACACTGAAAGTGTGAGCTTTGTAATCTTTTTGATTTACCTAACAATAATTATTGCATTATCCTTTTTGTATGCAGCTCTGTTTGATTCATTTTTAATGTCACATAGTATTCTATTGAATGACTGTTCCACAAGTTAGCTACACATTGTCTGGTGGACAAAGAAGCTGTTTCTACATTTTTACAGTTACAAACAATGCTGCTAAGAAACTTCTATGTTTCTTTGTGCAGATATTTGAGTTTCTCCAGATATACATCTGGGAGTGAAATTGCTACGTTGTGGGTGGCATATAACATGTCTATTAATCATTAATTGGCCCATATTTGGAATGGAAGGGGAAAGTTCAGACTTTTAGATATGTTGCCAGTGTTAGTGATGATACATTTATTGTCAGTTTTACTTTCCCAGGTTCCAGTCCTGAATGACTTAATGTGACATCTCGTTTGTGACCCCAAAATGCTATGAGGTGTGTACTATAAAAATAATGCTGATGATGTTGATGCATGAACAATTATTTTCTCCTTGATACATATCACAATCTTGGCAGGAGGCCTCACTACTTACTTTTTACAGGCCAGGAAATGAGGTTTAGAGAGGTTATATGTTTATCTAGTCTCCCTGCACATGAGTGAGTGCACGATAGATTCAGGACTGAGACCTGGACTTTCTGAATTCCAACTTCTGGCTCTTTTCTCTTTATTGTAACTCCTGAATTGATATAAATATAAATCAAATAATTTGGGTAACCATATTTAAAAACATCTTAAACATTTTTTACATTGTTTACATTATATGCATTAATAATCTAAAGGCATTGAGAAATGTAAAACATATATACTAAATTTTTACCTTAGAGTGTATTTTATCTTAAAATAAGTAACAATTTGCTTTTGGTTGCATACAAAAATAGTCTAAATGCTTTGAGAAATGTAAAACAGATATACTATATTTTTACCTTGGAGTATATTTTGTCTGAAAGTAAGTAACAATTTGCATTTGACTAATGGGACCAGATGCAGGCATGCTGTCTCTTCACTGTATGGTTCCAAGTCTGATCAGAACACTGTTCTCTCCTTGCTGCCATGGTCGACATGGAAAGACTGAAGGCAATGATCGGGTAAACAGTGCTTGCAATTCCTGATGTTTGCAAAGGTGCACCCTACAAACCAGGGTGCTATGAACAAAGTTCATGAGGTTATTCAATATTTACAGACATCAATTGTTTTATATTATAAACACCTATTTTATGCCTTATATTATAGATAGAAAAATAGAAATTCCAAGGGATTAAGTACTTTATTTCACATTTTATTAAATCCATGAAATGGAAATGAAGTTCAAATTTTTAGGAAGAAAGCAAAACTGTCAATGTTGTCAGATAATTTCATGAGAATCTTATGATCTGTAGTAGGCAGAATAATGGCCCTGAGAGATGCTCCCTGATTCTTAGAAGCTGTGAATAAATTGCTGTACATGGCAGAAAGCATTTAGTATATGGATTAAATTAAGGACCTTGAGAGGGGAGAGTATCCTGGATTAGCCAGCCAGGTGGGCCGCATCAATCATGTGAGTCTTTAGAAGAGGAGGCCCTTTTATAGGTCGAGTCAGAAGGAAGCAAGATGACAGAACAGTCAGAGAGACACAAGACTGCTGGCTTTGAAGTTGGGGAACAGGGCTGGGAGCCCAGGGATGTGGACAACCTCTACAAGCTGATAAAGGTGAGGAAACAAACTCTGTCCCAGCTCCTCCAGGAAGGACTATCACCCTGACAGCCCCTTGATTTTCAGCCTGGTATGACCTGTATTGTACTTCTAGCCTCCAGAACTCTGAGAGAAAAATTTGTGTTATCAAGTTGGTGGTAACTTTCTACAGTGGCAGTAGAAAAATGAGGCAGGTTGTGTTCTGGCCATGCAGCTATCATATCTGTGTAGGTAATTGGTGAACTCAGTAACTCTTGATAACAATTCTGACAATAGTTTTAGTTAAGAGAAATAATACCAGACTTGGAGATAGACATGCTGGTACCTCATACTTTTATGTGCATAAGAATCAACTTGGTTTTTATTTTTAAATGTTGATTCCTGGTTTCTACCTCAAGAATTTCTGATTCAGAACTTCTAGAGTAGGATTCTAATGGAGATGAAAAATGAAACAGTCACTTCGGGGGATGGTTTAGCATTTGGAAGCTCAAATGTCCATCATCTGCTACGTGCATCAATTTTAATAAACTCACACAACAAAATACTTCTCAGACATAAAAAGTTATAATTGTAGTGACATGTATGAGTGTCAAAATCATTAGTGCTAAATAAATTAAATGCAAAAGGCAACATACAGTATATTTCCACTTACATGATATTCTGAAAAAGGAAAAACTTTTAAAAAAAGACAGAAATCAATCAGATCAAAATTACCAGAGGCTGAGGGCTCAGGGAGGGGATTGATTGCAGAGTGGTGAAGGAACTCTGTAGAATGATCAAAGTGTTCTATATCTTTCTTGTAGTGGTAGTTATAAGACAATATATATATTTTCAAAACTCATTGAACTTTATAGTTAAAGAAGGTAAATTTTACTCTGTATAAATTATACCTTAGTAAACCTGGGTCAAGAAAATGTAAACTCTATTTTATCTGTGTCTTCCTCAGTCTTTCACAAATGAACAGCTACAACCCTCCCACACAGCCCACAAAACACTGAACGAGTGCATCCCAGGGAAAGGGACAGAAAGTGAGTTCTTTCACTTGACTTCTCACTGCGTACTAATTAAGCCGTAAACCCCAATGAAAGTAATATAATAGAAATTCTCATGAGGCTCTGAAGGGACTCAACACTGATCCAAATTTTAAACTACATCATAAGGGAGCCATGAACTTCAGGTCATTATTTGCATAGAGATAAAAAGGATCCTGCCCCAACTAATCTTCCCAAAAAAGAGAAGAAGAAAAGTCCTAGAATGTTATAAATTAACCTCAGAATTCATCTTGGCATTCTGATTCCAGCTGTTTTTACAGTGAAAGGTCATTTCCTCTCCCAAGCTATCTCAATTAAAAGTTCTAGCCCTGGCTGGTGTGGCTCAGTAGATTGAGCACCGGTCTGTGAACCAAAGGGTCACTGATTGGATTCCCAGTCAGGGCACATGCCTGGCTTATAGGCTGGGTTCCGGGTTGGGGGCATGCAAGAAGCAACCAGTTGATGTATCCCGCACACATTGATGTTTCTCTCCCTCTCCTTTTCATTCCTTTCCCATCTCTCTAAAAATAAATTAATAAATAAAATCTTTAAAAAAGTTCTTGTTGATAATGGGAGAGGACGCTTACCTCTAGTAAAACAGTGAACTGGTTTTTAAGTAAA
>VMDR010034615.1:0-11010 GCA_007922815.1 Macrotus californicus | reverse complement strand
AAGGACCTTAATGCTTCAATGAAACAGCTAATAAAAGTCATAGTTAAGCAAGAAGGAAAGAAATCAAGAAGAAAAAAGTAGATTGCATAGAACAATGGTAAACAAAAGTACTGGTAAGACATATTAATGAATATACAGTCATGTAGACTCTAAAAATAATGGTTTGTGTTTAAAATCAGGATAAGATTAAAATGTTAGACAGGTGTAACTTACAAGATTCAGAGAGGGTTCAGTAAGAAAGTTAATGTGCTCTAAGGTCATTTTCTTCATCATGGGAAAGGTAAAAAAAAATTTATATTTGTTAGAAAAATTATAAAATCTGATTGTTAAACATTTAAGTGTAAACTCCAACAGAATAGAAATGGAGTGAATATCATCCAGATAAGTATACGGAAAAATAAAGAAATAAAGAAAACTCGATTGGACTTCTAGTGAAGATATAATATAATGTTATAATCTGAGGAGACTCCTGTGTTACTAACACTTAACAATGATTGATAAAATCAAAGTAACAAGAAAGAAAGAAAGCAGAATAAAGGTCCTTAAATAGGGCCTAGACATTAATAAAAAACAGACCAATGAGCAGGGAGGAGGGCCGGAATCTTTGGCCTGCTGGGTCTGATAGCCTGAGGTGGGGTAGGAAACATTTTTTTCATTATTTTTAAAGCTCATTTGGCCTATTGGACATTATCACTGTTTCATACATTGTGGGTGCCCAAGTTTTGCTTATAAATTTGACTTGAGATTCTTGGGCCCAAAGTAGCTCCCTATCTTTGAATTAAGAGCAGAGTCAAGTTGCTTGCTAAACTTGCCAAATGGGTTGGAAATTTTATCCATATCATGTTGGAACAGAAGGTGTGAACTGATTATCCAAAAGCTGCTCTTGAGAGGGATTCCAAGGAGCTGCCTGAACTTAAACCCAAATAGCTAGACATCAAGAATGTGAGGGATGAGGGAAAATATGCAACATGTTTCTTTCTTTTGTTGTAGGATAGACATATCAAACATAATAGCTTGCTAAGAAAAAAAGTGAAGCTGAACATGTAAGTTAAAAATTTAAGGGTAAATTTTCACTTCCAAGTAAGATATGGTAAGTTATGGAAAAGTAAGGTTTCTAATAAATTATAACTAGAAAAGCCAGATTTAAAAAAAAAATTGTTTAAAGGTATCTGGGCGCTGTGGATGTAGCAAAGCTGAGAGGAAAGGAATTTATAGAGAGGAGAGAACTGAGGCAGGTAGCTACTTGGCTCTGGAAAACAGTTTCTGTTTCTGACACAGATAAAATCATTGTTTATCTGAAATTCAAATGTAAGTGGGTTTCCTGTATTTTACCTGACAACGTTAAGCGTGACTCTGGGAAAACATGTCTTGCTGGGGACAGAGTGATCCTCAGAGGCTTGGCTACAGTAACAACTGGAGCACGCTGGGGAGAGTAAAGCGCTCACGTAGTCCACTCCTTAGTGTATTTGCTAAATTCTAAAGCTGTGTGGGTTGGGAGGCTAACGAGCTCAGCCAGCAATCCCTACAAGAAGAGGGTTTTCCTGCTTTGACAAGACAAAGAACAAAAGAAGGGACCTGGGGAAAACACTAGATCCCAGCTACAAGCCTTGGAGGGTGACACAGTCAGAGAAAGGTAGACTCAAAGTACCTGAGCTTCATCAGACTGAACAAGTCTTCAGGCAGCTCCGTGGCTAACTGAGCCACGCCCCCCACAACTACTGTGTTGGCCGAGCACTGACAAAAAGATCTGAATGTACCTATTCGCCTGTCAAAAACACAAACAGCAACAACAACAACAATAAAAACCTCTTGGAAGGCGATAGTCCTATCCAGAGTAACAGAAACAGAATCAAAGTGATTCAGATATTGGAATTATCAGGCCAGAGTTATAAAATAACTATGATTCATGTGTTAAGGAAATGAAGGATAATGGAGGATTTTAGCAAAGAATTTACTGGAATCCAAGAGTAAGAACCAGATGGAAGTTCTAACACTTAAATATATAACAACTACAATTACTAATTCAATAAGTGGGTTTGATGAAAAAAAAAAATTAGACCCAGTAAAAGAGAGTCTTTGGACTGGAAGGCAGAACGGTAGAAAGTATACACTTTGAATGCCAGCAAAAAGATAGGATGGGAAGTAAAGAAAAGAGCACAGGAGAAATGTAGGGCATGGTATAGAAAACTGCCAGACCGGTCCGACAAATCCCAGAAAGAGAGGACAGGGAGTCTGAGACAGAGCAATATTGAACGAAATAATGGCCGAGACGTTTTTCAAAAGCTAGATATCAAACCACAGATTCAAAAACTTTAAAAAACACTACTCCCAAGATTTTAATCACATGATATGAAAAGTTCTGTCAACCAAAGGTCAAGACGCATTTTTAACAGGAAGGATTACAGATACATATGTTATCCTCCAAAGAGCAATGATAGTCATGGCTAACATGTCATAGAAACAATACAACGTGGAAGAGAATGAAATGATGTCTTTAACTTGATCCAAGTGAAGAAAAAATGTCTATTTTGGAATTCTCTAATTAGTAAAAATATACTTTAAAAATGAAGGTGAATAAAATCCTTTTTAGACATACAAGTAAAATAAATAATAAGCTTCTTTTCAGATAAGCATTCAAATGTCCCACCTTGGCACAGATGTTAAAACAAACAGATCTAAGAAGAATAATCAGACAGGAACAATGTGATCTTAGAAATAAGTTCATAGATAAGTAAGGAGGTCTTAATAATATCCTGACCCTAAATGAGACCCCAAAGCCTCAGCATAACCCAGGGGCAGGATGACACTCCCAGAATGACTGAGGGTAATTTTTCACCCACAAGCAAGAAGGAACCTAGAGTGAAAAGTGTTATTTATATCAAATTCTTGTTATCTTCTAAAAGCTTTCAAAAGTTTTTGTCATGTTGGACCTACTACTTTGCTAATTAGTTTCCTTTTTTTTTATTAATATTTGACTTTTAAAAATTTTGCATTTGTTTTTCACCAAAAAAGCCCTGCTGGCTGTGAAAAGAACTTCCATAGCCCAGATCTCGTCAGAAGAGCAAGACTTGTAGGATTGTGTTCTTTAAAATTAATTTATTTATTAAAATAGATGATTTACTTGTCTTATATACGTTTATATTACCAGGTCCCAACAGTCTTTTTAAATCTAAGTGGGTTTTGTTTGGTATCGTAGCTGTTCTTCAGAACTCTGTGTGATGTGCCCTTTTAAAGAGATATCTGTGTGCTTTCTGAGTGACTGGAGAAGTTATTGAAGAAGACAAGGTCATGGGCAGGTGATGACAAACCATTGTGTGTATGCTCTAGCGTTGCTAATTCTACAAAGAGCCTTTGGGTGTGAAGCGCCATGCAGGTATTAGCACCCACTCTTGTATCTCTTTGTTTACTTAACACTTTGAAGGTGACTGAAGTTTAAACATGTAAGAATAACTACACAGGTTTTCATAAAGAAATTCCAGGTTTTTCTGGGTCCCCTCTCTTCTTTAACCATTCTTCTTTTACCACATCTTCTTCACCCGTTCATTTCTTGATTGGATTATTTATTCCATTTACATTTAAAGTAATTATTGAGTAGGTATATAGCTGTTGACATTTTATTCATTGTTCTAGTTCTTGTAGTTCTCTGTTCCTTATTCTTTTGTCCTGTTCTGTTGTATGTTTGATGGCTTTCTATAGTGTTGTGTCTGGAGTCCTTTTTATTTCTTGAATCCCCCTTGTATATTTTTTGTGTGTGGTTTCAATGTGCTTCATATATATCTAGCTATGTTTATAGCAGTTTAATTTAAGTTTATGGTCACAAGTAGAAACATATCTAAAATCACTAACATTTTGACTCACTCCCTTCCCACTTTTTTGGTCATTGTTTTTTACTTCTTTTGTGTGTGTTTGTGTGCAACCCTTAATTTACTGCTGTGATTGCACATGATACTCCTACTCTGGTCTTTTAATCTTTGCACTAGCTTTCGTGTGGGTTGATCCACTGTTTCTAATATGTGTTTCCCTTCGTCGGGGAGAATTTTTTTGGTGACATTTTCTTTTTTGTAGTTTTAATTTTTTCTTTTTCTTCTTAATGAAATCCCTTTAACATTTCTTGCAATACTGATTTATTGGGCATGAACTCCCTCAGCTTTGTCTTGTCTGGGAAGCACTTTATCTCTTTTTTGATTCTAAATGATAGCCTGGCTGGGAAGAATAATCTTGGTTGTAGTTCCTTGTTTTTTTAATCACTTTGAGCATTTCATGCCAATCCCTTTGGGGCCTGTGAAGTCTCTGTTGAGAAATCAGCTGACAGCCTTATGGGAGCTTCCTTTTAGGTAACTAACTGCTTATCTCTTGCTACTTTTAAGATTCTCTCTTTGTCTTTGAACTTGGCCATTTTAATTATGAGGTGTCTTGGTATGGACCTCTTTGGGTTCATCTTGTTTGGGACTCTCTGTGCTTTATAGACTTGTTTGGGTATAACAAGTTTATTCTAACTGTGATGTATAGAGAGCTTGCTCCTAAGGAATATTTTGCAACATTTTCTGCTTCTAATATACATTTACAGAGTTTAACATTCATGTGATAACGCACATTTTTGAATATAAAACATTTTATATTTACAGAGGGATTTTATGGTAAGTTTGATCATTTTATGAGACATTCAATCTATCATAACATCCAAAATTTAAATGTAGCATGAGTTCAACATAAAACCTTAAGTAAAACCATAGATTTAGTGCTGTTTTCTGATAAAAATGTAATGAGTCATAGGATAATTCCCAGTCTTTTTCCAAAAAAATCCAACTTATATTTAGTTTCTACGGTGGTCAGATGAGTTATTTTCCCCACTTTTAAGCTTGTGGACAAGGAGGCAAGTATCTGAATTACTCTGTTACTAAAGAGGAGAACGTTAAGAGGTGCTATGTAAATTAAAAGTCAGTGGCATCCCATAGCCAAATAGATGATGGATGATGAAATAGCATTCCCAGGGTTAAATACAGGCACAAACAGACATGCACACAGACAGACACTTGAACAAAGATACATAACTCTCTATATGTCTATAGGTAGTTATGTAGCTATCACTACAATAATATCCTAGTGCTTAGATGATTCTGCTCATCCTTCCCGAAGCAACTGAGGGGAAATCATCTCTACCTGAAATTGTGCAAGCCACCTGAGAAAAAGCACTACTTTTTATGGTGAGCCAAGGATGAAAGCTGAGTAAAAATGGTTTGCTCCTTATCAAATCGTTACCCCGGCTTTAGGTGCCCCTTCAAAACACTCAATAATCACCTTCTTTCTCCCATTACTCTAAGAGTGGGAAGAGAAGTAAGAGGGGAGCCGCATGCTCGTCCAAGAAAGCAAAGAAGGAAGGAGGAGAAAACTGACCTCACCTCTTTTCAGGAGCTCTCTGAGTTTTTTCACTAGAAGAAAGGCTTACGAAGCCTGCTGAAGTGAAAAAGAGAAAACAGGCAGCAAGCATCCATGAACAAGACTGAATCCCTCCCCTCACCCAGTTCTCAACACACAAAGGGCTTTTCTGTTGCAGTGGTGAGTTGTCTAGTTGTGGCCTTGGTGACAACAAGCTGGACCCAGAATTAATCATCAGGCTGACTCAAGGGGGTGGTACCCAATGTTTGGCAACTGTTGCTTCTAGGTGATTGAGTTTCCTATAATGTTTTAAAACTTTTTAAAATTATGCTAATCTCCAAAGTGAGGTTAATGTTATATGATGCAGACTTGGTGATGCCTCAATTTTGTACTGCTTCATCAAAAGTCTGCTATTAATTTTTACCCATTCTTTTGGTCTGAGACATACAGAGCTCATAAGTAGATTCATACTGTCTTATGGAAAATGTGCCTTCAAGAACTGATCCACTTCAATTCAATATTTTTAGAGAAGAGGGAACCCTGTTGCAATTTGGCAAGCAGCTTTTTGTGACCTGGTCTAGATATAACCTGCAAGATAATGGACTGAACATAACCAACATGAGAGTTCCATGGAAAGAAGGGTAAAAAGGGTGGGTGGTAACTTTAGAACTTGATGCCCTGCTCAAGGAGACTGGAGCTATGATACCTGTGTGAGATTTGAGACAGCCAACAAAAACCATGCGAAGTCACCATGAACCAAGTTTTCATAGACTTGGAGGAAACGTAAAACATCGTCTGCTAGAGCGTCATGTATTTTAAATGAAAAATAATTAAGGCCCAGAAAAATAGTGTCTATCCCATGGTCCCTTGCATTGATAAGGCCAGGACTAGAACTCCAGTCTCCTGGCTTTCAGTCCAGATTTCTTTGTGCAATGCCACAGTGCCTCCTTCTCTCCAGTGGATGCCCAAAGATATAAATCTCATTCTGTAGATCTTAAAACAACTGTTAATTGTGAACAACAGCCACACTTTTCATTTACCTCTTTTGTCAAAATTCAAAGACCAACAGAGAATAGCACAATAGTCATGGTGTTCTTCAAACCTCTACTGGATTTAGTGAAGGCAGCAGTGAAGGGTCAATCGGCATGATCGTTGTGGTAAATGAAGATTTAGGTTTAATTTGAGCTGAGTTCATTTTCATAGATTGGAAAATTTCCTACTTGGATATGATGTTTTGATTTTTGGAGGGGCAGTTTTGGGAGTGGTTGAGAAATTGATTTGTGCATGTCATCTAAAAATGCCTAAAACTGTCATTTTATTGGAACAAGAAAGGGGAAAATGGCCATTAAAATGCAGATATCTTGTTCTTGCACTTCTTTTGTAGGCACCAATGCCAGTGTTCACTGCGCTTGGGGAGCACATTGTAAGAAGTGATCACTTGACCCTGGGTTCTCATATCCCAGGGGTCTTACAGACTAGGTACAGGTGTGTCTGCGATCGTTGTTGAGATAAATGGAATCTTCCGGAGGTCTGTCACTTTGTAGGATGCTAAGCATACCTTCCCAAAACTTTATAGTGGATGTTGCCCCTGTTATCACAACAACTATAAAAAATTTGCAGAATTAGTAGTGAAGAACCTGTCTGTGTATGAAATATTTTTGGCTTTAATTATAAAAGTAAATAGGTTTAGCATAGTACAAAAAAATTAACCAAGACAGAGAGTATGAAGTGAAAGCTAGCAGGTCTATGTAGATTCTCCCACAACCCAGTCTTTACTTATAAATGAGGTCACACTGCATGTATTGTATTTCCACTTGCACCTCCCACCTCAACACACACTTTCATACACATTCCAGACATTTATTTCACGTAGACCTGTGTCAATGTCAACGGCTCTACAGTAGTCTCACTGTACATTTGCATCATAAATTCAACAATGCACTAAGCGACTCCCCTGTGGATGAAATCTATGTTCTTCCAGTTTCTCTCAATTATGAAAAATAGTCTAGTGAATGTCCTTTTGGAGACCTCTACTGCCTAAAGTGGGTACAGGGTGTCCAAACTTTTGACATCTCTGGGCCACACTAAAGAAGAAGAGTTGTCTTGGGCCACACATTAAATCTATAAACACTAATGAAAACTGATGAGCCAAAAAAAGATTTTAAGTAAATTTACGATTTTGGGTTGGGCCGCACTCATAGCCATCCTGGGCTGCATGTGGCCCATGGCTGCAGGTTGGACAGAGTTATCATGAATCAAGTGAGGCAGAAAGCAACAATGACTAAATGCAATGATCTCAACTCCTTTCCAGCGAGATCTGGAATACAAATATAACTTTGAAGAACATTTGAGTGAATTGTTTGAAAAACAAACTTACATTCAGATTTGAAAATGGGGTACATCTTGTAGATGGGAGAGAATTGAAACAACCTCTCTTCCCTAGGAGAGAACTAACCCAATTTCAGCAAAGAAAAACAACAGAAATAATAAATTGCTAAGCAACAGAGATCCTGTTTACATGCAAATATTGGTAGTAATAACAAAAATGAGACTGCAAGAATAACACAGGAAATATGATCTGAAAGTAACATTGCCTATAATGAAATATTTGGGTTTCCACAAGTCAACAGCTATTTATGTTGACATCATATGAATTAATCTGCCCCAAATCTAACCTGCTATCTAACAATTTGCCATCTGACTAGCAAGGAATTCTATTCTAACAAAGACAAGGACCAAGAAGGTATGTGCATGTCAGCTTTCTTTTTAAAGGACCTTAATAAGATGACCAGCTTTGTGCTACTTCTAGACCTATCTCAATATCTAAGGAATATTTCTACTAAAATATTGGCCCTTTAAACTATGTTGCTTTATTCTTTTATGAGAGTAGGCTTTAACTTCCAGTGGAGTGCACAGAGGCTAAATAAATTTACATGTCAATTCTAGAGCATACATCCTTTCCCGAAATAGGACAAGTACCTTGGACTCTAATATTTAGGATGCTGCTAGTCATGAAGAGCATTAAAGGAATGTTTATAAATCATAACATTCATGTGCCCATGCAGAACCTTGAGGCTTATCTGGTTCTGACTCAATTTACACCTGTATTTTTATATTTTTAAGAGTATTTCTGTTCTCCAATCTTCCACCCCACCATAATGAAAACCTCTTGATTGAAAAGAAGAAAAACATTTAAAAATGATTTTTTATTCATTATATTACCATGCTTTACAAATTACTGGTATATAATACATGTTTATTGAATAAATCCCCAGTTTATTAACTAACTTTTTAACTGCACCAACTATGCTATATGTCATTCAGAGATTTGTTAATATACTTGGTAGCTAGTTATTGTCCCCATCCAATGTGCCAGACAATGTTGCTCACTCATGAAGCTAAGATTTCATTGAAGAGGACAGATAACCAAATAATGATATGTGAATGGATGTTTAAGACAAGGTGCTATGGAAACATGTAACTGAAATGTCAGCAAGAAAGGACCATCTAGACCAAGATCTCAAGGACAAGTAAGAATTCTGCAAGTAAAAGGATGGGGGTATATGGAAAAGAAGGGGCGAAAACATGGCAGACAAATCTAAACGTTGTGTGCAGAGACCACAGAATGAAAGAGCACGACACATTTGAGAGACAAAGTTAAACGTGGCGAAACTTCAGAAAGGGGTGGGGCCAGGTCATTGACGACTTTGTAAGTCATCTTTCTTTTGAAAGTAACAATACGTACTAAGTTTCAATTATACTTATGGGATAAAATGGATTCATTGATTCATAAATCTTGAGAGAAAAGTTATAGCATTTATTATTTTGTCATTTTAAGAGCATTTTTAGGTTCACAGCAAAATTGAGAAGAAGGTATGGATGTTTCCCATATACCCTTGGTACCACCCATGTCTACCCTCCTCCATTATCACCATTTCACACCAGAGTGGGACATTTGTTACAGCTGATAAGCCTGCATTGACACATCATAGTCACCCACAGTCCATACTTTACATTTCAGTTCACTCCTGATGTCCTACATTCTGTGGGTTTCAATAAATGTATAATTACATGGCCTTTGTACAGTACCATACAGAGCATGCTCACTGCCCTTAAAATCCTCTGTGCTCTGCTTATTCATCCCCTCTCCACCCTAATCCCTGACAACTGCCGATCTTTCCACTGTTTCCAGAGTTTTGTGTCTTCCAGCATGTTGTGTAGTTGAAATCATACAGTATGTAGACTTTTCAGATTGGTTTCTTTCACTTAGTCACATGCATTTAAGATTCCTCCATGTGTTTTTATGGCTTGACAGCTCATTTCTTTCTAGCTCCGAATAGAATATTTTTATTGTCTGGATGTACCACAGTTCATCCTTCACCCACTGGAAAACATCTTGGTTGCTTCTCAGCTTGAACAATTGTAAATAAAGCTGCTATAAAACATTCATGTATAGGTTTTTTCTGGATGTGTGTTTTCAATAACTTTGGGTAAATACCTAGGAGTACAACTGCTAGATTATAGAGTAAAAATTATGTTTAATTTGGTAAGAAACCTCCAAACTGCCCTTCAAAATGGCGGCATCATTTGCATTTCCACCAGCAACAACTGAGAATTTCTGTTGCTCCACCTCCTTGACAGCATTTGAGTTTGTCAGCATTCCAGAGTTTGGCCATTGCTGCTGTGCCGTGGTGTTTCACTGGTGTGTTAATCTGCATTCCTCTAATGACATAGTTGCCACATTCATACATTCTTTGGTAAGGTGTCTTTTAAGGTCTTGGCTTCATTTTTTAAAATTGGGGCTTTTTTCTTATTATTAACTGTTAATAGTTCTTTGTGATTTTAGATAAGAGTTCTTTATCAGAGGTGCATACTTAGTGTTTTAAATTCTTTTTCTTCTTTTCTTAATACTGTAACTTTATAAAGTTACCATTCCACAAAGTTACCATGTGGACCATTCCACATGGTCATGAAGTGTTGCAGCTCCAGTTGCCTTCCTGGAAGCCCCCGTCACAAAGTTCCCCATCATTCTCTTGACATTTGGACTGGCTCTTTCCAGTACCATCACCCAGCTGTCCCCCAGCACTCTTCTTAGATGTTCCTTAAATCCATCCTTAGACTCTGCCTCACTGCTTGTCTATGTTGAATGGACATGTTCGTTCACTTTCCTGACATAGTCACTTGTTTTGAGGGATCATATTTTCAGCAACTCTTCTAGAAAAGTAAAAGTGGGACTTAGGCTTTTGTCTTTAAAATTTTTTTAGATATTTTTTTAAATAGGTAAAAATATTTCATTTCTGTCCTCAGATATGTTAAGTTAGTGATTATATGAGATTAACAAATAATTGCTCAACCTTAACTTTCTTAACAAAAGAAGTGGAATAAAATGTACAAAGCATCCAAAGAAGAATCTGTCAACCAAGAATCCTTTGTGTAGCAAGGTTATTGTTAAAAAATAGAGGATAAATTAACACTTTCCAGGTAAAAACTGACAGAAGTTTTTGCTGACGGATGCACCTTACAGGAAATACTAAAGATTAAGATCTTAGGGCTGAAAACAAGTGACTGGTTACTTAAATAACAGGAATAAACAAAGAATTAAGTAAACAAAGCGATAAAAGTAATTATGTAGTT
>VMDR010034614.1:0-11009 GCA_007922815.1 Macrotus californicus | reverse complement strand
CTTTCAAAAACAAACCAATGCCATCCTGCATATTTTGATTACCTCAGTGTAAGTTTGATTACCTAGTGTAGGTTTTACCTACACTAAGATGATATATGTTATCTGAAAGGGATAAAACAAGCTTTACAATAAATTATATAACTTATTAGCCATGCTCGTTCTAATGTGTATGTTTATGACTTTAAAAATTCTATCAACATTTGATTCTTCAATTAAAGAATGATGTCTTTCTTTAAAGAAATTTCTTACATTTTCTACCTCTTAATATTCTTTAAAAAAAAAAAAACCTTCAATAGCATACCAGCCCTCACAGAATAAATTCCAACAGAAGATATTTTTGTACCTTGACTTTGCACTACCTAACTAAAGCCTCACTTGTGGGTCATACCACCTCTCCCCACAGACCCTACAATCCAGCTTTATTGAACTTCCTGTTAGTTAAGAGCTTGTCACACTTTCTCATTCCAGATTTGCTGGCCTTCCCTATCCAGTAAATCTCCTGCAAAGTCTTTCTGTCCTCCACCATTAAAAGGAGAACTGGTTTCTTGTTCATGCTCCCACAATATTTTGTAAATGATCTAACAGATGCATGAATCAAATGTTTACTCATTCATAAATCAATTTCTTCTATTTATGCATTCAATGGTTGATTCATTTTAATTTTTTAAAGTATATTTTATTGATTATGCTATTATAATTGTTGCATTTTTCTCCCCTTTATTTCCCTCTGCCCTGCACTGCCCTACCCTTCAGGATCCCCCCTTCTTAGTTCATGTCCATGTGTTGTAAATGTAAGTTCTTTGGCTTCTCCATTTCCCATACCATTCTTAACCCCCCTCTATTTGTACCTACCACTTATGCTTCTTATTCCCTGTACCTTTTCTCCTATTCTCCCCCTATCCCTCCCCACTGATAACCCTCCATGTGATCTCCATTTCCGTTATTTTGTTCCTGTTCTAGCTGTTTATTTAGTTTGTTTTTTTGTCTTTTGTTTTTTTGTCTTTTGTGGTTTTTTTTTAGGTTTAGTTGTTGATAGTTATGAGTTTATTGTCATTTTACTGTTCATATTTTTTATCTTCTTCTTTTTCTTAGATAAGTCCCTTGAACATTTCATATAATAAGGGCTGGTGATGATGAACTCCTTTAACTTGAACTTTTGTAGGAAATACTTTATCTACCTTTCCATGCTAAATGATAGCTTTGCTGGATAGAGTAATCTTGGATGTAGGTCCTTGCCTTTCATGACTTTGAATATTTCTTTCTAGCCCCTTCTTGCCTATAAGTTTTCTTTAGAGAAATCAGCTGATAGTCTTATGGATACTCCTTTGATGGTAATTCTCTTTTGCTGCTTTTAAGATTCTCTCCTTATCTTTAATATTGGGTAACTTAATTATGTGTCTTGGTGTGTTCCTCCTTGGGTCCAACTTCTTTGGGACTCTCTGAGCTTCCTGGACTTCCTGGAAGTCTATTTCCTTTGCCAGATTGGGTAAGTTCTCCTTCATTATTTTTTCAAATAAGTTTTCAGTTTCTTGCTGTTCCTCTTCTCCTTCTGGCACCCCTATGATTCAGATGTTGGAACATTTAAAGTTCTCCCAGAGGTTCCTAAGCCTCTCCTCATTTTTTTGAATTCTTGTTTCTTCATTCTGTTCTGGTTGAACATTTATTTCTTCCTTCTGCTCCAAATCATTGATTTGAGTTCCAGCTTGTTCCCTTCACTGTTGCTTCCCTGTATATTTTGGTTTACTTCACTTAGCATAACCTTCATTTTTCCTCTATTTTCTGACCATACTCAACCATTTCTGTAAGCATCCTAATTACCAGTGTTTTGAACTCTGCATTTGATAGGTTAGCTATCTCTTCATCACTTAGTTCTATTTTTGAAGTTTTGATCTGTTCTTTCATTTGGGCCACATTTGTCTCAGCACACTTGTTATGTTGTAAGGGGTGGAGCCTTAGGTATTCACCAGGGCAGGGCAATCCATGTAGCTGCACTGTGGCGCTGTATGTGGGGGAAGGGTCCGAGTGGGAAGAATGCCGCTTGCTCCACTCTCGGCTCTCAGCTGGCTCTCAATCACTTCCCCTGCTACGCACAAGCAAATTGGGCCCTTCTGGTACTGATTCCCAGGTTTGTGTACGTTCTAGGACCCTGCAGTTTGTCTTGCTCCCCAGGTGTTCCTCCCAGTTTATCTCCATGCAAACGTGGGACTATCTGATTTGCCAGCCACCACCTTGCCTGCCCCAGTCCACCAGCTCCCACCTCACCAGTCAGGTCCTCCAGCTGCCTTGCCATGCATCCTCTCCACCCTGGCTGCCCAGCTCTGCCCCTCCTACCAGTATGATGAATGTTTCTTCTTTAACCCCTTGGTTGTCAGACTTCCATACAGTTCAATTTTCCGGCAGTTCTGGTTCCTTTTTTGTTTTTAAATTTGTTGTTGTCCTTCTTTTGGTTGTGTGAGGAGACAAAGTGTATCTACCTATGCCTCCATCTTAGCAGGAAGTTCATTGGTTGATTCTTGTATGTGCCCTGACCAGGGATCAAACCTGCACATCAGGATGAAGCTCTAACCAACTGAGATACCTGGCCAGGGTGGTACAGATGAAACATTAAAAGGTAAAATATTTTAGATTTACAATCCTTTTAGGAAGCATTTCTTGGACATATACAATGCTCTAAGTATTTTAATGTTCTCAAATTTTTATCTCTATGTCTTGGTCCTGAACTCCAGATTATTCAATCCAACTTGGCAACTCCATTCAAGTGTCTGATATTCTTCTCAAACTTAATATATCAAAAATTGAATTCCTGATATTTCCTCTACAACCTACTCTACCCAAAATTTTCTCCAGTCATCTTAGTAGCAATTCAATACTTCTAACTGCTCATACCAAAAATCCTGGCGTTTGACTCCTCTTTCTATCATATACCCATAGCTAATCTGTCAAGGAAATTATGTTGGTTCAATCTTGAAAACATAAACAGAACCTTATAACCACTCAACTTCAATGTTATATCATGCTCCACGCCAAATTATCTCTCACCCACATCACTACAGTCATCTAAGTAGCCTTTCTGCTTCTATTCTTCTCTTTTTACAATCTAGTTTCAAAGCAGCAGCCAAAAGTAATCTATTTAAGAAGGTAAGTCAGGTCATATCAACTTTCTACTTTAAAACCCTCCTATAACATCAAAATTACAACTAAACTATACAACAGCCATCACTCAGAACCATCAGAAATTGCTTTGAATCAAAATCTAACAAGTGCAGAATTAAAGAAACCACATCCATCCAGAGTAGTAGGAGGAGAAGGGATGTGGAATAGGCTGGTCCTATATTCACATGCAATAGATAAAAATTTGAAAGGGACATCTTGGAAGCAAGGACTCCCAGCCCAAGACCAACCCCCTCACCCCTGCCACCCCCCAGACCAGGGTTCCAGTGCCAAAAAGATAAGGCTCCATAGTTTCTGGCTGCAAAAACCAGCAGGAATTGAGTCAGTGGAAGAAACTGCTAGAATCTCAATCAGTTCCTCTAAAAGAACCCACACATGGACTTACTCCAGCTCACTTCCTCTGAGCTCCAGCATGGGGGTAGTTAGCAGCTTGAGAGGCAGCAGTGGCATATAAGGAGGAACTGAAGTGTCTGGCATCAAGGTAAGAGCTGGGGGACAGCTTTCTCCCAGATACAAAGGCAGGCAGAGACAATTGTACCTTTTCTGAACCCTCTCCCTACAAAGCCACAGAGCCAGCAGGCAGGTATCTGGGTGGCCTACTGGAGACTCCATCAACATGGCTAACACTGTTTGCCCCCACCCTGGAAATCTCCTAAGGCTCCATCCCACCCAACTTACAGGCTCACCCAAAATGTTAACAGTGGCTTTTCCATATAAATGGCTGGTCTTGGCTCATGCTTCACAACTTCCTAAATCCCTTCAGACAAGCAAAAGCCAGCCTCAGTGAGACCCTAGCCCCCGTACCTCTTGCTAAGTGGCCACAGGCCCATCACTAACAGCAACCAGCCTAGATTCACAGCTTGGCTCCATCCGGGAACCTCCAGGCCTAGCACAAGTAGCACCCATCAGCGGACTGCTTTATAGCTCATGCAGGGTGGCCCCAGGCAGAACACAGATGGGGGCAAACCTTGGCCTGCACCACAGGGGAAAGCCCAGAGCCTGTGCACCCAGTGGACAGCTACAGACCAAGTCAGAGCACCACCACCCTGCCCCTGCACAGCTGATCCTCCATGGAAGGCAAAGGTTGGTTGTCAGTGGTCACAGCCAGTCCTTACAGCCAACTGGCCTGGGTAAATCCCTCCAGTGACCTGACAACAGCAACCAAGGCTCTACTACAAGAAAAGGGTATACTCGGCCCACACAAAGGGTGCACCTAGAATACCCAGCTTGGGTTATAGGGGAGGCTGTGTCATTGAACCCTCCAGGACACCTACTACATTAGGTCACACTACCAAGACACAGAGTCAAAGTAGCTCTACCTAATACACAGAAATACAGGGAGGCTGCCAAAACAAAGTGACAAAGAAACATGGTTCAAATGAAAGATCAAAATTCCAGAAAAAGAACTACACAACATGGAGATAAGCAATCTGTGAGATGCAGGGTTGAAGACACTGGTTATAAGTATGCTCAAGGAATTTAGTGAGGACCTCAAGAGCATAAAAAAGATCCAGTCAGAAACTAAGGATTCACTTACTGAAATGAACAATTTACAGGGAAACAATAGAGTGGATGAAGCTGAGAATCAAATCAATGATTTGGAACATAAGAAAGAAAAAAACAACCAATCAGAACAACAAGAAGGAAAAAGAATCCAAAAAACAAGGATAGCATAAGCAGACTCTGGGACAACTGCAAGCATTCCAACATTTGCATGATAGGGGTGCCAGAAGGAGAAGGGAAAGAACAAGAAATTGGAAATCTATTTGAAAAAAGTAATAAAAGAAAAGTTCCCTTATTTGGTGAAGAACAGACATTCATACAGAGTTTCAAAGAAGATGGATGCAAAGAAGCCCACTCCAAGACACATCATAATTAAAATGCCAAACGCTAAAGCTAAAGAGAGAATCTTAAAAGTAGCAACTGAAAAGCAGTTAGCTACCTACAGGGGAGTTGCCATAAGACTGTCAGCTGATTTCTCAAAAGAAACTTTGCAGGTTAGAAAGGATTGGCAAGAAATATTCAAAGTCATAAAAAGCAGGGACCTGCAGCCAAGATTGCTCTACTCAACAAAGGTACCATTTAGAATCAAAGGGCAGATGAAGAGCTCCTCAGACAAGAGAAAAACTAAAGGAGTTCAGTATCACCAAACCTTTATTATATGAAATGTTAAAGGGACTTATTTAAGTAAAGGAAGATAAAACTATGAACAATAAAATGGTAATGAATACACATCTATCAACAAATGAATCTAAAAAGAACAAAAACTAAGCAAACAAGAATAACAGGGACAGAATCATGGATATGGAGAGCCTTTTGATGGTTGCCAGATGGAAGGGAGCTTTGGGGGAATGGATGAAGAGGTGAGGGGACTAAGAAGTACAAACTGGTAGTTATAGATTAGCCATGGGTCTATAAAGTACAGTATAGGAAATGGAGTAGCCAAAGAACCTACATAAGACCCATTGACATGAACAATGTTGTGGGGATTGCCTGAGGGAGTGGAGGGAGGAAAAGGTGGAAAAATTAGGACAACTGTAATAGCATAGTAAATAAAATATATTAAAAATTAAAAATAAAGCCCTCCTATAACTCCTTGTTTCACACAAAAATAAAATTCTTCATTAACTTCTTACAAGGATTGCAAGATCTTACCAGCCTTTGTGATTGTACATCTTACTACTACCTACTTCCTACCTCTCTACTAGTCACACTGACCTTTCTTACCTTGCTATCCCATGAACATGCCAAGCATTCTTTACCCCTAGGTCTTTGCATAGTCTGTTTTCACTGCCTGAAAAACGTCTGTTAGATATCCAGTTAACTGACACCTTTACTTCCTGTGGTAAACTGCTGCAGTAATAGATACTAACTTGTTCATACTTCTCTGTATAAAATATGACTTTGCTTCTTCTCCCATCAAGATGCCAAGTCTACTTCTCCATTCCTTAACTATGGAATTGGCCAAGTGACTTGCTTTGGTCAATGAAATAATAAACAAAACATAAGCAGACGCTTAAAAATATAGGACACAGAGGCTTACCCTGTTTTGCGGCTGTGATCCCTTCTGGCACCCCAGATTATGAGAGCCACACAAAGAGGCCCCGGCCATGTGAATAAAGCCACCTTGGATTACATGTCTAGCACCAGCTGAGTCAGCTCTGATCTAAACAATCACTCAACTGACAGAATCATTAAAAATAATATAGGTGATATATATAGTTGCTCAAAAATCATGACTTCTTTATTAAACGCTGACACAAGCAAATACAATTATTGAAACTCAGCAAATGCTTTACAAAAAATAAAGTTCTTGCTCCACTTAAAAAAACAAAACTAGAAATCTTAGGCAGTATATTGTGGGTGTATAGAAAGACAATACAAAATGCAGCTGCAACAGTGGGCTTATACTCAAAGAAAACAGCCTTGGCCTCTTCATCAAAGAATGTCCAATGAACATCCAATTCTAAGTTGAAATAAAATGTTTAAGGTAAAAAAAATGCATGCACTTAATTTATATAAATTTTACTTAAAAAAAAAAAATACAACTAGCCCTGGCCGGTGTGGTTCAGTTGGTTGGAGCATCTTCCCATAAACCAAAATGTTGCAAGTTTGGTTCCTAGTCACGTCACATGCGTGGGTTGTGGATTCAGTCCCCGTATCAGGGCATGTGCGAAAGGCAACTAATGGATGTTGCTCAGCTGTTAGCAGAGGAGCAAAGGCAATGCAAAAGGAGGAAGCACCATAGCTCTTGGAGTGCAGGGAAGAGGGAAGAAATATGAAAAGTTACTAGAGAAGATGCATCACTTATACAGTCAAGAAAACAGATGAAGCTAGTTTCATCTTAAAACAAACAACCAACCAACCAAAAAGAACCTTTACCACTACCTCAGTCATAGAAAGGCAAAATTTGTAAAATCTTTCCTTGCTAAATGTTTGACAAACATCATGAGGGAGCTATTAAAAGGTATTCAGAAGACCTCAAAGTAAAGCATTCTTGGGGAAACGATTCTCTAAAGTCAGTCCACAGAGCAGATGCATGAAGATCATCTAAAGACACTCACCCAGTAAACATGCACACATACACAAACACACTCCTAAGTATTACACCTAAGAGTCAAATTTCACAGGCCAAGGGGACCGAAGAATCTCTGGTTTTTACTGCACAGGTAACCAGAAGTTTAGTACTGTATAGTGAAAAACAGACCTCCATACCTCAACAGGACTAATTGCACCTGAGTGTACACAGTTCCTGAATACCTTATCTAGATTAAGTCAGTGGAAAAGTCATATTTGTATTCAACAGATCCTATTTAGGGAACAAGCAAGGTGTGTAACATATTTTTCAAATATTTCATAGATCTAAGAGGATATTTTTTATTTCAAGCTTTTCCTTACCAAAAAAAAGTCCTCCATGATTTGACACCCCAATTGTCACATATACTCCCAACTCCATTTACCATTCTTACTCTCTCCCTTCACAGCCAGTCTTCTTCATAGATTTGTCTATACTCCACTTCTTCACTTTCCACTCATTCTTCGACTCATTCTCAGCTAACTTAATCTAATACTCATGCTATTATGCTACTAAATCTGTTCTAACTAATGCCAATGACTACACAGGGCTAAATCCAATGAACACTTTCAGAACTTATTTTGTTAAACCTATAATTACTCTCTCCTGGTTTTCCCCCAATTCTGGACCATTTCTCTTCAGTCTTCTCCACCCCACCTCCTCTAACTCATCACTGAACACTGGAGATCCCAAAGGTTCAGTTGAAAGCCCTCTTCTCACTCCTCACTCTCCCTGGGCAAACTCATCCATTTTGGGGTTTTCAACTACCAAGTCAAGAGTATAAAGGTGAAAATCACCTCTTCTCAATTACCCTAAACCACAGGTGGCAAACACAAGGCCCGCAGGCCAAATCCAGCCCTCCACCTTGTTTCTAGCCCTCCACCTTGTTTCAACCGAGCAGCTGTGCCAAGCTCTCACTTAACTGTTAAAGAGTAGTTACATTTATATAGTCCTAAAATTACATTCGGCCCTTTGAAGAAAACCGTGAGGCTGATGCCCCCAGTAAAAATCAGTTTGACACTCCTGCCCTGGACAATTCCCTAAAATTCACCTTTCAAGTACATTTTACCACAATTACAGGCCACAATGGCAACCAATATATCATCTGAATAAACTGAATCAAACCGTTTTTCCCTCTGACATTCAAGCACCAGATTAAGTAGAAAATTTACAGTTAAAGGCCACACTGTACAAAAAATATACATAATTTTTCTCCTTAATTTAACTCCATTCCATTTCCATACTCCCTAGCTTAAAACCCATCAATGTCGGCCCACTCTGCCTAAGATAAAATTCAAAATCCTTAACATGTCCTACAATACCTTGTATGATGACACTTTCAATCCTCATCTCCCCCCATCACATTTCACTTCAGTACAGCCCTGCGGGCCTTCTTTCATATCCCAAAGTATACCTACATTTTCTTTCCTACTTCAAAGCATTTGAAAAATGCTACTCCCTCAGCCTCCCCTTCATTCCTAATACCCTCTTTCTCCTCACCAATGTTTATTCATCCTTCAGGTCTCTATTTAAATGTCATTCCTTGAGGAA
Organism: Macrotus californicus; assembly: GCA_007922815.1. Taxonomy (NCBI): domain Eukaryota; kingdom Metazoa; phylum Chordata; class Mammalia; order Chiroptera; family Phyllostomidae; genus Macrotus; species Macrotus californicus. The sequence goes on along the minus strand of VMDR010034614.1, from coordinate 2,212 downwards.
GACTTTTAAGTACAGCCTTTTTTCTACCTTACCGTTAGGATGTAACCCTCCAGCATATTTATCTGTTCAATCAAAGTCTGTCTACTCTACTAAACTACAAGCTTCAAAACGATCTTGTCTGCTTTTTTCATTTTTCTATCTCCAGAACCTAATACCAGGATATTGACCAAACTGGTAACTTCAATCTCATTACAGATGATTTTTACAATTTGCATATCTAATATAAATTCATATTTGCCTTTTAAATTTTGAATTGTGGTAACATAACATAAAATTTACCATTTTAACCATTTCTAAGTTTATAGTTCAGTGGCAATCAGTACATTCATGTGCAACCAGTTTCCAGAACACCCCATCTTGCAAAATTGAAACTCTATACCCATTAAGCAACTCCTCATTCCCCCTCCCCTCAGCTCCTAGCAATCACCATTCTATTTCTGTCTCTATGATTCTGGCTGCTCTAGGTACCACATTTAAGTGGAATCATGCAGTATTTGTCATTTTGTGACTGGCTTATTTCAGTTAGTGTAATATCCTCGGCATGTGTCAGAATTCCCTCCCTTTTAAAGGCTAAAAAATATCCCACTGTAAGTACACACATTTTGCTTATCCATTTATCCATTGATGGACATTCTGATTACTTCTACTTTTTGGCTAGTGTGAGTAATACTGCTATGAACATTAGTATACAAATAACTCTTTGAGGCAGAACCAAAATCCCTGTGCCCAATCCTCCAAAAGGCCAAAACTCAAAATGCCTGAGTTTGGAGTAAGGAAAAGTTTATTGAGAAGACACCAACCAAGATGGGAGACCTGCTGGTGCCGCAAATTCATCTTCCTCGCTGGACCAGGCCTAGAGCTTTTAAGGAGCTAGGGGGAACAGGTAGGCAGAAGGGCTGGTGGGATAAGTTTTAACTGGAGGACCTTGGAACTTGGCCCTTTAATGGTAAAGGGGTGTTAACACCAGATCTTCCAGGGCAATGGATCCTTAGCTTCTGAAAAGTTTCTGGAGTTCAAGTTCTAGTCATATCCTGGTCATATATCCTGGTCATCAAACAGGATAGGACCATTCTGAAGTGGTTCAGTGGTTACATAGCCATGGATCTGCTGAATCATATGATACTTCTATCCCTAATTGTTTGAGAAATTGCCATACTGTTTTCCCTAAGAGCTGCACCATTTATATTTCCATGAACAGTACACAAAGGCCCCCAATTTCTCCACATCCCCACCAATACTTGTTATGTTCTGTTTTTTAATAGTAGCCACACTAATAAGTGTGAGTTAACAGATTTGCTTTTATACACACTTTATGTGCTTTTTTTTTCTACAAACACATGGTAAAAAGCCCTCTTAAAATATCCTCCATAAACTAACAAACATCCGAGAAGCTACTGAAAATGGAAAAAGAAGAAAGTCTTTCAAAGCAGGATTTTAAGGGACAACGAAATTGCGATTGGTGTGAAATGTCAAAAAAAAAAAAAAAAAGGAAGGTGGCAAATAAAGGACAGGCATTCCCGCTCAAATCTGAAATTCCCTGATGCCAACTGCCTGCTTAGAGTTTTGAATTACTTAAGCCTATGCTCTGTCTCCCATCAGAGTATTTCCCCTCAGCCCTACCCCACCTGTGAGCTGGGACTTTGCCTGTGTTCAATGCGTTCCCATCATACTCCTCCTTTCTACTTAAGCTTCTGCAGCTGGGTCAGTGTCTGCCCTATTCTGTGGATGAATGAGTGGCAGGGCCCCATCATTCCCAATTGACAGGGTCATCTGTGTCCCTGGGCATAAGGAGGTATCAGTGATAAACACTGATGTTAGGAAAGCTGGGGTAAAACCAATCCCATTATAACCTTGAAAGCTTGAATTAATTAAATCTTAACACAGAGGAAAAGTTTCACACAAAGTGAGGTATCAACACATCCTAAATCAAAAATGTATCCTGGTCATGGTATTTTGAATCCAAAAGAAACTTTAACTCCACTAAAAGATTAAACTACAAATAAAGACTTAGAGACAATCTAGAAGGACTCTGGATCTAGAAGTCATTAGCTAAATATCCTCCAAGAGATCTAAAATAAAGGAAAAGAAGTTTTAAATAAAAGATATTTATTTAATAGTAAATAGTTTGCATTTAAAAATTAAAACCTATTAAAATGTTCACACATGCACCGAACACATATACAAAACTTAATGGATCGGTTGTTACTGTTTA
>VMDR010034613.1:0-11008 GCA_007922815.1 Macrotus californicus | reverse complement strand
CAATCTAGAATGGTAAACACTGTTACATTTGACTTTATTGCAACAAAAATATCTAATAAAACACAAAGAAGTCTTGGAATGGAAGAAGAAACATATAGCACTTGTAAGGAATAAGTGTCTAGAATATATCACAATCTACAAATCAATAAGAAAAAAGACAATATAATAGAAAAATGGACAAAGGGTTCAAACAGGCAATTCAAGAGAAATATATTGAAAGATCAATAAATACATGAAAAGATGCTCAACCTTACTAATTATAGGGAAATACTGTTGTAACCAGAGTAAAGCACCATTTCTTACTAACTGGATTGGAAAACTTACAAATATTGATGATATTATGAGCAATGATATGGAATAACAAAAATTCCTATATTCTTGTGGTAGGGGTACAAATCTTTAGAAAATAGATTGGCATTGTGTGTTCAATTGAAGGTTCATGTGCCTCATCACTCTGAAATTCTGTCTGGGTATATACCCTTGAGAAACTGTGCACATTTCACAATCCTTTCACATGTCCTTGACACTTCGATTTCTCATCCCACTAAAGCTGTGCCAAAGCACTGTGTTCCCCTGTACCTGCAGCACACCGCACCTTGCCCTATCTCAAGCAAATGACCTCTATTTTGGATTTGATAGTAAACTTATAACATGTAAAACCTAGATTCGATCATCAAGGAAGTAATATAAATTAAAGTAAGAGAAGAGGTTCAAGGACTGGCCATAGGGCACTATGTAGATGAGAAGTACCAGCAATAGTATTGAAAAGAAACTGCCAGAGGAGAAGGACAAAAATCAGGAAAGTGTGGCCTTGGAAACAGATAAAAATTATTTCAAGGAGAAGAGAGTTATCAACAGTGTCAGATGCTGTGGGATGAAAACTGAGAATTGACCTTTGGATTTAGAAACAAGGAGGTCACGGGTGACCTTGACAAGCAGCTTTAGTGGAGTGCTAGAGGGGAGAAGCTGCTGAAGCAGAGGAAATCAGAGACAGGAAATGTAGGCAGCGCGCTGCAGTGGCCTGGTAAAGAGCAGGAGAGAAGTGGTGTGAGAACCGCTATCATGTAAGCTACTGTTACAATACAGTGGACACCTTATTATCATAAATCATCAGTTACTCTTTTATTATTTTACTACTTTCTTTTTCTATTTGATCTCAACCAGGAAAATGCTACTGGCTGAATTTCAGCCATGTGTATTTCCACATGGAAACGTTTACTAAGCATCAGAACATTTCACCTACAGTACTTGGGGATTTTCCCACACTGGGAATTTGATGTTTAACCTTTCGACCACCCAACAAGCAAAGAAAATGTTACTCCTTTTATCTTCATAGAAGCTTTTAAATAAGCCTGAAGCCATTTGAGGAAGCCAAGTGTAATACTTCCATGAACATCTTTTTGGCTAGAGTAAAAAATAGATGTGAATAAAATCTCATGTGCATCTCTCTCATAAGGTTTTTGCCCACAAAATATAAAATAAAAATCCTTTTTGATGTTTTATAAAATGTTAGTACATAGTGTTGCCAATATCTGGGTTTAAAATTCTAAACTTCCTGCATGTAATCAAGTAAAATTTCATTTTTTTATTTTAAAAAATTAGTATTGATTTAATTTGATATAAAACAAATGTCTTTAAAAATAAACTAGCAAGGATGAGTAGTTGAAATGATTTTGGTTAATACAGATGGTGTTTATTTTTTCTTCCTCCATTTTTCATTTCCATGTCTCTGTTTCTTGGCTGCTAAGAGGTAATGCATTATACAGTGTTTAGATAATTGAAATAATTGTTTCAAGTTACCTCTTTAGGGTATTATCAGCTTGTAGGAATCAGTTTCTCTAATTGTCAAGCAGTGAATCCTTTATCTGGCATTTAATCTTGCCTCCCTGGGAAAACCAGACCTTACCGCAGAGTAAATTTTCAAATTGCTGACCTGGAGTAACATGACACTGTACCTTGGCAGTGAACCTTTGCTTTCTGTTATTCTTAGGAAGGATAATGATTTACTAGGTTGCCTGAAGGCCCTGGTTTCACTACCTTAAGAAGTGACATCTAAGTACTACCTACAGAGGTCTGAGTTTGGAAATTCCAGAGAATGTAATTTCATTGAAACACATTTTTACTTCTTTTGGAAAGATGAGATAATTTTTAAAAGTGTAACTTTTATCATTCCTACCACTTCTTAAGCCACTGATCTGGCTTGATTTAGAGGATGTACAACTTACCTGAAAATGACCCTTACTTATTTTTAAGACTAAATGTGTATGTTACTTTACAGGTGCATTTAACATTTTTATTTCCATGGAATTCTCCATTTTTATAGGTAGGGAAACTGAGATGAATGAATTATAATGTAACATATAATTTCTCAATAAAACAGAAAAGGTAGAGCTTTCTGGGGCTAGAAAGAAGATTCTCTAAACATTTGTTTAGCAAACTTGAAAAGAATGTTAAGTAATTCCCATAAAATAATTTCCTAGAAGGTCTCTTTGTCACTAAAGCTTTATATTCTCTCTGATTCTCTCTGAAATAAACTTAAATTCCTAACTTGGAATGAGAAGCCTCTCTGGATGTCCTCAACTGCCACCTGGTCCAGACTCAGTATCTCTTTGGCTCTTTGTTACTCAGTTGCCAGTTTTTTTCAGCCATAAGCTTTCATTTACCCATGCAATAAACGCTTATTAAGCCTCTTCGTTATGCCCGGCACTTTTAATCACTGATCAAGTTCTTAGAAAGTAAAAAATATTACCTCTGTCAAGAAATTCATGGTTAATTGGCAGGACAGATATGTAAATAAGTAAAAATACAACCCAATTTGAAAATGAGGGAAAGGAGAGCTAGTGATATAATAGGGCTATTTAAAGGAAATAACTGGGATTTATCCAAAGTACAGTGTTAACTCTCAGGGAAGGGTTAGGGCTAGGTGTTGTAAAATCTAAGATATATTATTACAAGGGATGTGATTAATTAGGATTGACTTGGAGCAGTATTTGGCAGGTAGCCTTCCCGAGAGTCTGAGTAGAAGAACCACATAGCTCATTTGATCTAGAGCAAAGATTCATCTCCTTGGCAAATAGCTGCAATGGTATCAGGGCTCGCCTCTAGAGAATTGAAAAGCTAATCAGAAAACGAAAGTCAATCCAAAATATTGTTGGAGCTGACCACAACTCAGACACCGTTTTGTTTCCCAGAGCTCAGCCAGGCATAGAGTGAAATTAGACTCATTCATGCTTTACTCAGCAGGTTAGGACTAGACTTTGGTTAGGGTTAGCTTAGTAGGTTTCATGAAGTTCTGGCAGTAGACAACCATTGAATTGGTTGATAACTAGCAGATCTCTATAGCAGAGAGTCGAGAATGAAGCATCAAGGGGACCATAAATAGCACCTTACCACCAAGCACTGGAGTGGGTAGGTACGCATGCCCTGTAGTTCCAGGGGAAAGGGCTCAGGCACAGGCCAACAGGTGGGAACCCAGATACTGAAATTGGGAAATTATGGGTGGATTTTGATGACAGGAATGAAATCAGGAGTTCAGTTCCTGGTCCCAGAACAGGACAGACACCACTACCCAAATCTTTGGCCTCAGAGTCTTTGGTTACCTCCCATGTGGGATCAGATTGGTTCTAGAGATGGATGTGAAGCAAATACCAGTAATAGTACTTAGGTAGCCTCAACCTCAGATGTGTATAGGAAGTGGAAGTCAAGGACCCTATTTCAGAATCAGAGTTCTCACAGTAAAGACTCTGGTTCTTATAAAAACCAGGGAAAACATGAATTCAAGGAACAGATAATATAATTATATTCACTCTCTAAGAATTTTTAACATTGATAATTTTTATGGTTTCTTTTTTGTATTTTATTTCATCTTTATTGTATTTTTTCCATTACCCTTTAGTCCTCTTATATCCCCTCCCCTCAGCAGTCACCACCCTGTGGTCCATGTCCATGAGTCCTTTTTTCCTTTTCGCTCAGTCCCTCCACCCCTACCCCCCACCACAGGCTGCCATCCTGTTCACCATCTATGAGTCTGTCCCCATTTTCTTTTTTAGTTCAGCTTGCTCATTAGATTCCACATATGAGTAAAATCATATGGTATTTGTCTTTCTCTGAAGCTATTCTCCCTGGTTTGATGTGCTGTTCATTGCCTAATAAAAAATTGTTTCAGTCTTTCTTCATTTAAGAGCTTCTTCAGTGGGTCCGCTGATAATAAAAAAAACAAAAAAGACAAGGCAGGAGTACATGCAGATAAAGGATTTCTCCTACTCTTGGGCCATTTCACAGAGACATTTCCAGAAAAGATGGAGCGTGGAAACTCTGTGTTGTGCTTACTGTGTTTGAAGCAGCTAGGCTGGCTGCAGGTCCCCTGTGCTCCCCACCCCCCGCCACTGGGCTTCCTGGAGAGGCTATTCTCTTTGCAGTGGTTATAAGCTGGAGGGTTTTCTCGCTAACATTTCTTAACAGTTTAAAGGCTGTCACTTCCTTAAATTCCCCCCAAAAGTGTTTTTTCATTTGACTGACAACCTGTATAAATTAGATTTTTTCTTAGTGAACATGACTTCTATGACTTCTGTCAGTCTCTTCCGTGTGGTTCACAAATGATCTAGTTGCACTTCATCACTTTTGGAAGACTTATTTTTTAAGTACATGATGCTGGATTGATAATAATAACTTTTATTTTAGCAATTGCATGGATATAATTCAGGGTGGTTGTTGTTGTTTTTTGACTTTCAGGTTAAATTTCCCATTCACTTTAGATACATTATACTTCTGTTGAGTTTTTACTATATTGGCAACTTGTGATGCAAACAGTATCATTTACTAAGACAGTATATATTATTTTTAAACTTTTTTTCTTTTACTGTATTTTCCCCATTACCATTAATCCCCCATACCATCTTCCACCTCCACCCCCGCCCAGCAGTCACCACACCTTGTCTATGTCCCTGAGTTCTTTCTCTTTTTCACTCAATCCCTCCACCCTCCCAGACCACCCCTAGAACTGCCAGCCTGCTTGGTAGTTCAGATTGTTCATTAGAGTCCACATGAGTGAAATCAGGTGGTAATTGTCTTTCTCTGAGTCAGTATATATTATTGAAAGATGTTTAGGTTAACTCTAGGTTTTAGAAATTAAAAGATATAGTGGACTTAGAGAAGCAAAAAAAGGTATTAACGTAGATCAGTCAGTGAATATAGGAATACTTAACCTGCTCCTTGTAATATAAAGATTATACCCAGAGATTCACACAGTGTTCTCCAGGGGAATGGCTGTGCCTATTTGTATTTTGGAAAGCGTCAGAACATTAACATGAGACGAGATCAGTGTCTTGTGTAGGTAAGCAAGACTGTCCAGAGGATTAGTAAACTGGTTTGAATACCATTTGCCACATTTACTTATTGATTGCTGTTTCTGAATGTTCATAACATTGATGTAAAAACTTCAGAAGGTTTAGATTTTTCAAACTTTGGAAAATTCAGAAATGAAGTTGAATCTTTTAAAGGTCTGAGTTCCTTCTGACACTTGGTAGTCCACTGACCTGACACTGCCCCTTCCCTGAGAGATGCCAGTAGTTCAGGACAGAATCCTCAGCTGAACTTCACAGACTGCTGCTCCCCATCAGCCCCCTAAACACTGTAAAGTTTACCATGGTTACACCTGTTCCACAGTAAAAAATAAATAAATAAAATTCGGTCTGTGCTTTTACATCAGCAGTCAAGAAAATTGTCTGTTCGTAAACTATAGAGAAAAAAGCAGATGAATTATGGAAAGGTTTGCGAGTAGTCAAGAATGATTGAACCAAGCTTACTGATTCATATTTCCCCCCTAACACGGTTTTTGATAAAGTAATCTTCCAACTTACTAATTACTTTATAACTGACTCGCTTGTGTATAGTAGGCATGCGCTAGATGTCTGTTGAATGAATGAATAAATTCACATTAGTTCATTAGTTGAAATTCACCTTGGAAACTAAAAATAGTTCAAAGATAATGAACATAATAGAGTTTTGTCTAGTGTTTTGAGCTTTTGGGGGGATTTTTGTTTTGCTTGTATTTGCCCAGCATATTGTAACTGTTTGGGGACTCTATTTATGTTTCTATCCAAGTAAAAAGGTAAAGAGACAAGAGGACCAAATGATCTTTAAGGACAGTTCTAACTGTAAACTCATCTATTTTCAGTGAACAAAGGAGACTAGGTAAACTCCGGTTCCTGACTTAAGGTAGAAGATAATCATCAAAGACAATAGCAAACACTGCATTTAATGGCAATTCATTAGAAGCATTCTCTTTAAAACATGGAACAAGAATGCTTAATATTACTGATACTATTCAACATCATTTTTTAGAGACGTAGACCTTTAGTAATTAAGGCAATGAAAATGAGACATAAATATTAAAAAGGATAAGCAATACATCTGTCACTATTTTGAAAGAACTTATGATTCTCTACTTAGAAAAGCTATGAAAAAAGTTATTAAAATTAATGAAGGAATTTAGTAAGGTTAGTTGCATACAAAGCAAATATATTGGGTTGGCCAAAAAGTCTGTATGATTTTTTTCCATAAAATAAAAGACATTTTTTTGTTTTTACCAATAACTTTATTGATTTTGATATTTTGAGTATATTGGCTCTCTGTCATGTGACATAACATTGACTGTTCTCAGTTAATGTCTCAGTTTGATCGCTGTCAACTTCAACTGGTCTGCCTGACCATGGAGCGTCGTCCAATAAGAAATCTCCAGCAGGAGACTTCGCAAACCACTGTTGACACACTCGATCAGTCACAGCACCTTCTCCACACACTGCACAGATCTTTCTTTGTATTGCAGTTGTATTTTTAACTTTCTTGAAATAATACAGCATAATATGCTGAAAATGTTGGGTATTTTCTTCCATCTTCAGTACTGAAATGGCTACACAAAAATTCAATGGCTTTGGTTAAGTTTTTTTTTTTAATGTATGCTGGTCTGACCGCTGTCACGATACAATCTAACAAAATCGTTCCGAATGAAGTTAGGGACAACTAAGCACCACCAGAGCCATCTTACAGGAAAGCCCAAACAGACCTTTTGGCCAACCCAGTACTAAATCAATAGCTTTCTCATTCCTATGAAGTAACCAATTTAAATGTAACAGGAATGAAATGTTCCATTCCCAAGTCACTATTACACAGAAGCTATACCATATATGAGTGAATCTACCAAAAACACTTAAAACTTAGGTGAAGAAAACAGCAAAACTTTACCAAGTGACATAGTTGGAAACTTGAATAAATAGACATTCACATTTCCAGTTGGGAAAAATCAAGTCTTCCTAAATTATTCCAGATTTGAATGTCACCCCAAACAATCAGTAAGATTTTAAAAATTTGACACATTGATTTTAAAGGTTACTTTGAAGAGAAAATTACATATCAATCACCATGAATATTTTTAAAAGATGGTCAATAAGATAGAGTCTTGCTTTACTAATGTCAAAAATATAACCGAAAGCTGTGGTAATAAACCACTATGACATATTAGTAGGAAGAGACAAATAAATCAGTGAAGAGAATAGGGAATATAAAAACCTATCCAAGTATTGATTTCCTGTTATGCTCTTCATCCTATCCCATTCTCCAACAAGATATGCCAGATTCTCCTACTAGACCTAGGATCTGTTCAAGGATCAGGCCAGTTTAAGGGATTTGTGGGAAAATTGGCTTTCACTTTTCGCCAGTCCTTGTTTCACTTCAGTGGTGCTGATGTGTGTCATTACATTATGTGACATGTTACAATGAATAGAGTAGAGGCAGTGGACAAAGCAGCATCTGCCATAGCAGAAAGCCCTGTTAAGCACCCAGGCTCGAGTTATCTCTTGTTCATAAGTCATATTTTTCCCTTTTAGGATATGTATATATTTTTTAATCTGGGAAACACACCATTTCCAAATTCTTCCTCAGACCTTCTTTTTAAGGTGGTGCTAGGTTGACTCGGTGGGCTTCACCAAATAATGCTGTTATCAAAAATGATGGTAAGTTTTGCTGAGGTAATAGCAGACAGAATTCACGCAGTAGACTTGTAATGAAAGCCTTTAATTCTCCTTGGTAGATTTCTTCTGACACCCATGCTCGAGTAGTTAAAGAATGCAAAATTATTGTATATTCTGCCTGTTTTCTCTTTCTGTCAGGATAGGATGGATTAGAGGCAAAAATCATAGTTAGGTCATTACTGTAAAATTTTAGGGAAATAGCTTTCAGGGAGTGTTTGAAAAAAAGTAGTGGCAGCAGGTGGATGAGAAATTAAAGTGAAACCAACAGGATTTGCTCATTGATTTAGTGGAAGTGAAGGAGAGAGAGGAGTTCTTAGCATTAGCTCATAGACGGGGGATCACACTTCCTTCCAGCTGCAGTGGCCTGGCAGGTTTGGCATGCTGGGACAAATGATAAGTGTGCTGAAGGAAGGAAAGTTGGGTGAGAAAACACAGGCACCTCATGGGCAGTAAGTAATGGCAGCGCCAGGCAGTAGAAGACGTCACAGGTCAAGTCCATGTTAGTTCATAGCAAATACAGACATTACAGGCAAAAACTGTGGTTCAGGCTGTTAGACTAAGGCATGGCTTCAGACTGTGGTTCAGAAACAGCTTTCCAGTGAGTGGTCCTCCAGGAAATTCCCTGGAGAAGAGTCAATTTGGGCCACCTAGGCCTAAGGAAATGGCCTAACAAGAAGAAAGCAAGAAAGTGATTTTTGGGTTCTCTGCCCTGGGAGGAAGAAAAACCCCTGGCATACATGTGTAGAGGGAACTGGAGATGGTAGGCTGATCCCTGAGGAGTGTTCAGGGACATTATTGCCCATTCTTGGCATTGATGTTCATGTCTGACTTTGCGCCCACAACAGAGCAAAACAAGTGCATGACGCCGTGGGTTCCCCGAGCACTGTCACTAACGCACTGCCGAGCCACTGGTCTCTGGCCTGGTGGTTCTCTCTCTCTCTGACACACTCTTTTCTGTGTCATTGTGACATGTAAGAATCTCCCCAAAGCCATTTCTTTTCTGTCAGTAAATTGCAGTGCTTTACTCTATCATTCAGAAGTTGTTGTCCATTACCCACCTTTTTCTATGGATGCAAATCCTATATTCCAGAAAGATTGTTACCATCTTTCAAATATGCTGTATAAGCCTAAAATGTTCATATATCTTCCTGATTAAAATGTGTATTTTCTTCTTCCTGAATATGTTCAAGGCTGGTCATTATAACATTGTTTTATAAAAGTAAAATACCATGAATCACCTAAATATTCAACCATTTGTATTTATTAATTGTGTAATGCTATAAGCATTTACTATGAAATAGTATACAATTATTAAAAATGATCTACTAAACTATTTAGTGACTCAGGAAAATGGCCTTGATATATTATTAAGTAAAAAAGACCAGAATACTGACCAGTAATAGTATAACCCAATTTTTTTGCAAAAAAAATCATAAAAATTATACCTGTAATTTTCTAAAGTTGTCTTCTAAAATATATACAATAATTATGTGTTACTTTTATAATCAGGAAAATAATCCTTTTGTTAAAAAGTAAATTTGCATAGTTAGTTTAGAGAGAAAATAAATAACAGTGAAAAGTGATTTATCTGCAGAGAAAGGTCTTCAAATTAAGGAATACAAAAGAGACTTCCTTCCCTCATACACATACTCCTCCTAATCCTGTTCATCTCAGCCCCAGGTAGAATTCAGAATGACTGTTGGTAGAAACTATAATACAGTGACCTAGAGTCAGCAACTTGAGGTCTAGTCTGAGCACCTCCACTAAATGGTTTCCTCAGTGGTAGCCATGAACAGCCAATCAGGGTTTCACTTTTTAAAGAAAACTAATAAACTACAATGCATAGACTTCTAGTTAGATAAGTAAGCCTCTATGGAGAGCGCACAGTAGGCATTCAGCCCGTGTCAGTGTTCCGCTAGAGCAGCGATTTCCAGCCAGTGTGCCGCCGAATATTTAAACCAGGCGCTACCTGACTTCTTAGGCAGGGGCACCGACCCCTTTTCTCTGAGATTGTCAAATAAAAAAATGACACCAGCCAATACAACAATCAATAGCCTCTGGTGTGAATGAATCAAAATTATACCTAATTTTTTTGTCAGATTGGCAAAAAAAACCTTCTGTGTGCCATGAGACGAAAAAGGTTGAAAATCACTGCAGTAGAGAAACTGCTAGCTCAGAAATTTACTGTTTTCCGAGGCTGAGCCTGAAGAAATAAATCACAAGTTCTTCAAAGTTCCAGTTTAAAAACTTCAAGCCCTTATCAATATTCATTGTAGGATCTTTGGAATATTAATTCATTGTATCCATGTGGATAATTTATTGATAAAAGTATTCAGTTCTTTAGAAGACAGTATTTTCAAATTTTCACTTACTCTTAATTCACTTTTAACACAATTGAAAGCATGTATACTCTAAAAGGGGGGCGTTGTTTCACAGAGTTCAGATTGACTTGCCTTCTCCACTCTAGGTGGCTGTCGGCAGAGCAGACACGGAAGACCTAGACCTCTACGCCACCTCCCGGGAAAGGCGGTTCCGTGTGTTTGCTTCTGTAGAATGTGAAGGGCAGCTATTCATGACTCCATATGATTTTATTTTGGCTGTTACAACAGATGAGCCCAAACGTAAGTATATTTTTTAAACTATCTTAATAATTTTATAGCATTTTTTCTTATCTCTAGTGTATAGCAGTCTAAGTTTTTCAAAAGAACTAATCAAGTAATGTGGTATTTTGAAAGACATTATGCTGTAAAATTTTACCAGACTAATAGCTTACAATACAAATAAGTGTTCATTGAGATCCCTTCTAGAACTAAAATAAGGGATTGATTACTCTCATACAGCTTCAAATGTTATTTTAATTTTAGTTTTAAAAGATGTCTTATTAAAAAATTAGACATATGTAAAAATATTAAAAATAAAATAAACTTTCGCCTATAGCTTTAAGAAATAAAATTTATCCAATAGAATTGAAGTCCCTCTTC
>VMDR010034612.1:0-11014 GCA_007922815.1 Macrotus californicus | reverse complement strand
ACCCTAAAACCTGTCAACAGGATCACATGATCTTTATTTTTTAACCCATTTGATGTGATAGATTTCATTAATTGATTTTAAAACGGTGAACCCGCCTCGTGTACCTGGAACAAATGCCTCTTGGTTTGCTGCAGATCTTTAGTTCTCATGTCTTTCTGAATATGTGGTCAAATCTCTAAGATAAGCACATTATTATTTTGGGAAATAATTAAAATATTTAATAAAAATGAAAAACAACATAGCTTTACATTCATGATTTTGAGATAAAGGAATGAGATTCATATAAATTAAAAAGAAATGTGTTGTCTGTCTTTTTGTAGCAGACCCTTCTGCAACCACATGGATCTTCTTGATGCTCCTGTCATGTTTTAGAGTGACTCTGGCTTCAGAGCCTGTGCTTTTAAGAGTCCTTCTTCGTGGAAGTTCTCTCAGACATACTGTGGCTTTCTCCCACACATCCACACTCCTTCAGATTTTTAATCAAACATTACCTTCTCTATAAGGCATTCCATGTCAAACATATTAAAAAATGCAACTGTCAACAGATCCAATATTTCCAATCTCCATTTCCTACTTTGTTATTTTCTATAGCACTGAACATTTTGTAACATTATAGATAGGTAAATGAATTGATAGTGTTATGGTTAATTTTCTGTATCAACTTGATATTTGGTTCAAATTATTCTATATGTGTCTCTGTGTGTTTTGGGATGATATTAACATTTAAATAGGTAGCCTGAGTAGAGTAGACTGCCTTCCTTAAAGTGGGAGGGGGGATTTATCTAGTCTAGAACAAAAAGTGTAACCCCTAGGTGAGAAAGAATTCCTCCTGCCTGACTGCCTTCAAATTGGAATATTGACTTTTTCCTGCCTTTGAACTTGAACTAAAACTTCAGCTTTCCAGGGGACTTGAGTCTGCTGGTCTTAGCTCATTGGCTTTCCTAGGTCTCCAGCTTTCCAATTCACCTAAAAGATCTTGGATCTTGTCCATCTTCATAATCATGTGTACCAATTCTTTATTAATAACTCTCTTTATATCCCATTCATTCTGTTTCTATGGTGAACCACATAAGGTAATAGATAGATAGGTAGGTAGATATTTGGAGAGAAAAATGATTACACATACATGTGTGGATAGTTTGAGTGTTGCCTGCTTCCCTCTTCCACTAAAATGTAAACTTCATGAAAGCATGGATTTTTGTTTGCCTTGTTCTTTGCTGTATTCACAGTGCATTGTATGAGAATATGTGAATTAGTGAATATATATATACACACATATTTATATATACATATATACATATTTATATGTGTGTATATATGTGTGCATATATATATTCTGTCCAGTAAAGGTCCAGCCACTTTTAATATAATGAGAATGATTTACACATCAACGTAACCTGGCAACCAAGGAGAGTGGACTGAGTGCACATGTGTGAACAATGACGACTTCATTCTACTAGTCAGTGGAGGCAGTAGACACTGTTGTGTGGCCATCACATTCAAAATGACTGAGCAAGTAGGACAACGAATCTGCATCAAATTTTGCGTTAAGCTTGAACATTGCTCCGCGGAAATCACTCAGACAATTCAGAAGGCTTTCAGGGATGATGCAATGAGTTCAGTACAAATAAAAATGTGGCACAAATGCTTCAAAGATGATCGAGAATCTGCTGAAAATGATCTGCATTCTGGAAGGCCTGCAACAAGAGAACACCTGAGAATGCTGAATGTGTACAGGCTGCAATCAACAAAGATCAGCAACTGACTGAGCAGGAACTAGAAGCTGATCTGGGATTCCAAAAACGACTGTGTCTTAGATTTTGATGCGGGATCTTGGCGTGAAACATGTCATGACAAAATTTGTTCCACAGCTTCTGCTACCAGAGCAGAAGGAAGATCATGGTGCAGCTTCTAATGACTTGATTCAAACCACTGCCAATGAGCCAGATTTTCTCAAGATGGTCATAACTTTGAAGGGGACTAAGGCATCACTGTCCTATGTACAATGTTTTGTATCTTGTATCTTCTTCAATAAATGTCTCTATTTTTCATATTGCATGCATGGATACTTTCTGGACAGACCTTGTGTATCCTGAATGTTAACATTTAAAATGCTATTCTACACGTTGTTAAAACAAACTTTTAAGCAATCTGCAATTTCACATAATTTTTACTGAATTCCACGAAACCAAACTATGTGAGGAAGTAAAAAAAAATGGAGTTATGTTTGTGGTAGTGGAAAATTCTAGATAAAGGGACCAGTAATTTTGATCATTTTTGCCAGGAATCTCCCTCACAACATGACTTATGTAATTAATTGCCTTGGTTCCTGAGGCTGCTGAAAGGAAATAAAGTAAAATGTCATAAAGAATCATTATGGATCACACAGTCACAGTCAAAGGGAAGGGAAGCGAATACAATTTTTAATGCTTTGATGATGCAAATTGCCAAAATTTCAGACTGGAATTCATTATTTTCAGCAGCAACATTGCCATAATTCATTAGAATCTATTTAATTGTGTGGAACGTCTGAAAACTATTATGTCATTATTATTCTTAGAGATTTCTTTCTCAAAAATCACATTAACCAATGGTGTATTACTAGGGGGGATGACCTGTTTGTATCACCTTGAACATAATAGACTCCCAGCAAGTTCACATTAACATGGTAATGAGGTAGATAATAAATGCAAACCCTGTGACAACAAGCATATTAGACCTATCGCCTGCTTGAAATCTTCCGAAGCCATTCTTACCGAAGAACGTACACGTTACTCAGCCTTGCAGCTGATGCCTTCTTCCGCTGTTCTTCACTTACATTTCATGCCCTATCTCTCACTGCCCCCCTTACTTTCCTAACACGCCGACCCATAGAGTGCTTTTTGTTTCCCGAGAGTGATCCATTTTTGCTTTCTCTATATTATTATTCATACGGTGCTTTCCACCTAAAAAAATCCTTTCCCATTACCCATACTGAAATAACGTTGTGATAGCAGGAAGCTATATTGAATATTATGTCTCCGGTCTTTCCAGTCTCTCAACAAAACTGCACTTCTTCCTCTTTTAATAATCCAAAAAATTTATACTATCCTTAAAGCTGATTTCAGTACAAATACAAGAAATAGCTACTTAATTAAGGCTTTAAGTTCTTAAGGATAGAATTTATATTTTGAAACTTTAATATAAAATTCGGTGTCCATAGGTGTCTGTTGAGTTGAATTGAGAAAATGAGTTCTCTCAAGACAGGAGAAAAGATTTCCAAATAATTTAAAGAAAAATTGCTTTTCTCTGGATCTGATAGACATTGTACAATTTATATGCCAGGAGGCTTACAAAGAAAATTGTTTACAAATACATTAATACTGAACAGAAATGTAAGCAGGGCTTTGATGTTTTTAATGTAATGTAAAGTAAGTTTTCTTTTTCTTTCTAACAACACTTTTATTTTATAATATTATAGCCTACACTATAGTGTGCTAAAATTTCATGATTCTGCTTGCTTACTAAGTGATAAGCTAGTTGGTATCAGGTCCTCCATTTTATTCCTCATTGTATATCTAACATCTGGCATAGTGCATAGCATATAGCAGTTTTCTAGGGTAGAAACCCATTGTGTAGTGAATAAAGGCACTGATCTGGAATGAGACAGATATGCCATTGACTTCTGGTTCTCTCCCTTTGCCTTTGTGTTATTTTGTTCAGATGATAATTTGATTATTTTGTTAGTTTGTAAAGTTATTTTTATTAGTTACTATGACATCAGACACTAACTAATTCACAATTTCTTCATATGTAAAATGGGAGCAAGTAAAGCAACTTACTCAGGGAATTGTTGTAATAAGTCAAGTGCTTATCACAGCGTCTGACGCATGGAAAGTGCTCAAGCAACCTGCGCTGTTAGTGGGTGGGGTGGAAAGCATGGAGTCTGGAGCAAGCAACCTGGATTTGACTTCCCATCCCATCAGACTAGCGAGGCCACGCTGGGCAGGTTGTTTAACCTCTGCGACTCAGATGCTTGTTTGTAAAAATTGAGATGATAACAGTTTATATCTGATTGAGTTACTCTGAGAATTGAATTATACAGGGATGCCCTTAAAATACTTCTTGGTTCTCCTTGTAAGTACTTTATAAACGTTTATTATTATTTATTTTGAAATGATGATTTGGGGCTTTATTTATACAATACTTTGCAATCATATACCAATAGACTTACTTTTAGATATACTTTCCAGTCTCTTGCAAAATTCTGAATGTGCACCTACATTTCCAGAAGCTTATTTAAGTCTCTGACCATGTTAGATCTGGGCTCCTGCTGCATCTCCCAGCTGGCCTCCTGATTTCCTATTTCCTTCCTCACCAACCCATCCTCTCCTTTCTCTCAGATGGTCTCCCCAATAATGCCACTCCTGTCCTCCAAGTGCCTTGAAGACCTTCTCTTGCATAAATAGATTTCTAGGCTTAAGGTACACAACTCTATTATTTGTTTCCTCTTTTCCCTTTACAATACCTTTCCAGTCACATTTTCTGCCCCCTTCATTCCACATTATTGTCACACCTTTGAACTGTTGCATATGTTATTTTTTCTACTTGGAATTCTTTTCTGTCATCTCTCTTCCTTGACTGGTTAGCTCCAACCAAGCCTTAGGACTCAACGCAAAAGTCATTTTTGCGACTATTCTCTGCTCAGCTGATAATCCAGGTTAAGCAATGGCCCCCGTGATCTAAGGACACTTTGAACAGGCCACTGATATTTGTGTTCCTGTTTATTTTATTGTCTTTCTCTTTTTCCATTCTCTTTTTCTTCCTCTATCCTCAACAACGTGTTCAGAGCCTTAATTTTCTTTGCATCTACAATGTCTTCCCAAAGCTAGCTGTGACTAGGTTTTCATTGGAAGAAAGAAAAATGGTCTTTGAAATTTCGCAACACTTATTAAATAATACCAGTGACTATCTTTGTCTCAAATTTCATAGCACTTGTATTAAGTCCATGGTGAAACACTCAAGCACCATTCTACTTACTTCCTTATAGGTCCTGAGGGATGCACGTTACATAGATTATAACATTTGATGCAAATTTAAATAGACTCTCTGGAGTAGGAACATTGTGTGTAAATAATATTTTAATATGAAGTTAAATTTCCCCATAACATTCTGGAAATAAAAACACAAATCAAATTCTATAAGTAAGACCCATGTGAACAAAAGGAGCTCTGAGGATATTTCTGTCCAATACCAATAAATGACTGATCAATTCATTTAATCTACTGAAAGTTCAACTAAGCCATTTTCCCCTCAAAGAATCAATAGCCTGTGAGGCAGCTACAAAAGAAAATCTCAAATCAGAGAAGCTGGCCAGAATCCACATCTTTAAACTAGTAATTGCTTAATACAATTCAAGACCCTGTCATGAAGGAGGCAATATGCTATAGAGTACAGTTACATTTTCTTTTCTTTTCCTTTTTCATGTTTTTCCTTTTTATTTTTTAAATATATTGTATTAATTATGCTATTAGAGTTGTCCCATTTTTTTCTCCCCTTTATTCCCCTCCATCCTGTACCCCCCTCCCACCAGCATTCCCCCACCTTTGTTCATGTCCATGGGTCATACATACACCTTCTTTGGCTTCTCCATTTCCCACACTATTCTTAACCTCCCCCTATCTATTTTGTACCTGTCATTTATGTTTCTTATTCCCTGTACCCCTCCTCTCCCCCCCTCCTCACTGATAATCCTCCATATGATCTCTATTTCTGTGAATCTGTTCCTGTTTTAGTTGTTTACTTAATTTATTTTTGTTTTTGTTTTTTTTAGGTTCAGTTATTGATAGTTGTGAGTTTGTTGTCATTTTAATGTTTGTATTTTTTATCTTCTTTTTCTTAGATAAGTCCCTTTAACATTTCATATAATAAGGGCTCGGTGATGATGAACTCCCTTAACTTGACCTTATCTGCGAAGCACTTTATCAGCCCTTCGATTCTAAATGATAGCTTTGCTGGAGCTTTTTAAAGGTGTCCAACACTTTCACAAATTATCTTTAAATTATGGTTGCCATTTTATTTATAGAAGATCTTTCAGAAAGCAATGGATCATATGATAATTACCTGCCTATCGCTTAATTAATTATTGCAAAGCACAAATGGCTTTGAAATTAAATGGACTTGTGTTGAAATCAAACTCCTACTACAAGCATGTGTGACCTTGGAAAATTACTTACTTTTTTAAGCCTCAGTTACAGTATATCTCATGAGTTTAATGGGCATAATAATAACACCTCAAGGAATTGTGGGATATATTAAATAAGCTATTAAACCACTGAGAAATCTTTAGTTGCATTAATAGAAAATCTTTGTACAGAGGGTAAAAGAGGGTTAATTAATGCATGTTCTTGAAATGAAACTGAATAAATTGAGTCAAGCTCCAATCAAATAAGCACATTGTCATTGGTGGCTAGCAAAATGGACTGGGCTTATTGGCCATGGCCTGGGTTACGTGTTCTATACCAGACAGGGTTTGATCCCAGAAGCATAATCGTATAACCAAGGCATTACAATGTATCAAGGATTAGGAATTTGTCCTTGCTATAAACTTTTAAGCTTTTTGAGGCTGGGTGTGGAGGTCTGCTCTTGTGGCACCCAGATGAGTGCCCTGTGTAAGTTCCTTTGCTTGTTAAACCTGCCACCTGCAGATCTGGACAGGCTCGCCTCCCCCCGATCTCCTCTGATCTGTCCTTGCACTGCATGTACGGGCCAGCAGTTGAGGACCCAGCCAGGAGACCAAGGAAAGGGCTTGGAAAAGAGGCATCCATGGGATATTCCCAGTTGGCCATGGACCTCTCTGCGGGGAGGGGTGACTCATATGTCAGATGTTTATGGTTTGATGTGTTTGTTTGAGGAGATGAGCAGAGCACTCAGTGGCAAAGAAGGGAAATGCACGGCTACGTGATGGTTTGGCCTCTCCTGCGAGCAGTGCGGCAGCCCCCATGCTCAGTCAGAGGCTGAAGCCAGGTTAGAAAATTTGGAAGAAGAACTGAGGTTAGGCGAGGACATGTGGGTGTTGATACTCAGCTGGCTGGTGGGCTGGCAGACAAAGTGAGAGAGCAGGACAATAAAGCGGGGATGGCTAAGCAAAGACAGTAAGCAGCATTGATACAATGTTCTGTTCTCTGTGCTCCCACAAGAAAACTGGCATTTCATTTACTGGAAATCTTCTTCATAACTACCTCACCCCATGGAAGCACTCATTGCACATTTCGGTGCGTGTGTAGGTCCATTATAAAACCGAAACTCTTCCATTAGATAAAAGACCTAAAATCATTAGGAAAAATGCTACTTTTCTTCCAAAGTATTCTAAATCAAACACTCAGTAGTACAATATGTTTTAGGTTAATTACTTTAATCCAGTTTTAATTAAGTTCATGTTTCCATGCCAACGAATGGTTTTTAAATCGTTGAAATCTTGATATTTCAGAATATGACTAAAATTAATTACCTAAGAGCATTTCACTCAAGTTTTTGGAACCATGTAGTGCAATTTTAGCGTCACTGTAGCGATGACTTTAATATTAACATCAAATAATAATAAAAAGCTTTGAAAAACACTGCGCTACACTTGGAGGTTTACTTTTCTATTTCAAATTGTGTGCATATAATTTTTCTAATGCACACCTACATCAATTACATATGGTTTCACAAAAATAGCATTAGGTACAGGAGGGAATGCAAACACACACAAACGCATGCAACTAGATGTCAGCCCAAAGGATCCCTGTTTCCAAACATTCAAGGTCTGCATTCTGGCAGTGTCGCATTGTGCTTCCAAACAGGACATTAAGACTGACAACCAAACAGGTGACATTGGGCTAATCTATAAATTCCAGTTCTCTCCCTGACATGCTTAGAGACGATGTCCTCAATCTGAAGCAAGAACTAGCATAACTCACAAATGCCCAGAAATAGGGAAATGCTAGTTGAGAAAAATTTTTATATTATATGGCATGATTTTATTTTTATGTTTGTACTGCCTGTTCTTAAAATAGTCTTGTTTTTGTCAGGATCAAGTAGGCAAATGAACTCCATTTTAGTTATTTCAACAGAGATAATTTAATGCAGGGAACTTGTTATACAGGTATTGGAAGCCTGAATACATAAAGAGAACACTAAATAACTCAGAGACAACCGCTTGAAAGAACTAACCTGTGTAGAGATGGAGAAGAAAGGGATGAGATTAGGATCAACAGAACACAGGAGCTCAAGGGAGCAGCCCTACACAACTCGGGCTCAGGGCTCTGATGAGAGAGTGTTATCTAGTTGCTCCCTGTACCTCTGAGGGAAAGTCATGTGGCTGGTTCCGGAGGTTGGAAGCAATTAATGATACTTTAGTACCTAGCTGCCGCTGGCATGAAGTGCTGCTGCTCCTGGGGGATCTTGCCCAGAACAGCATACAAACCAAGAGAAGAAATGTCCTTCTTTCCTTTGCTTTCCCTTTAATCTCCCCTCTGCCTATTGACTGAATAGGCTAGGAGAGGCTGGTTTTCCTTTTGGATGAATTTAATGAGGTGACTGCTAACAGGGAAGAGGCACTGTTGGCATGGTGTCAGCCACACCATCACAGAGTGATGGCAAATGTAATTCAAGTGTGCATTTAAAGCCATAAGACAGTAGGGAAATGGCCAGCACATGCAGTTATAATTTATTTTCTTAGTTGGTCCATTAGTTTCTCTCTGGCATTAGAAGCTTCTCTATTTCTCCTGCAGTTCTCTAGGTGGCCTTAAATCCCTTACTTTCTTCTAATTTTCCACTTGACATAGAAATCCCTCATCAAGTCATTGTCTAATGGCCACTCCTCCACTTCATAGGTGTTTTTATACATAACTGTATTTCAGATTTTCCCATCTTGGAAATTCTGCCTGCCTAAACGTTTCAAACACTGTTAGGAGAAATCCTTACCCCTGTCCTCTTTTAATTTAAATTAGATGGAGAAAGCATATTTACAGGAGAAAAATCATTAAGTTTATACTTAAACCAGGACTGAGAAACAGAATTACTAAATGCAAACAATGGGTAATGCACAATACTAGGCTGCCTCTCTGATTTAAATAGGTCTGTGACAATGACAGCACATCTAAATTTCTTCATTTTGGAAATGGGGACAATAATGCATATACTGCTTTGCTCATGGATTGTTATGAAGGCTAAGAGAAATCGAGCTATGAAAGTCTGTTGTAAACATTAGGAGCCCAATAGAAGTGATCGGTGCAGGTCGGCTTCTTATAAAATCGTTTGGGAGAATGATTCCATAAAACTTTACTGGTACTCACTCTGGAACAATCAACAGAGCATTACTCATGTGGAAAAAGTCCCCAGCTAACTGACAAACCAATACTTGAGATTTAGTGTACCTATTGTAACTTTAAATCCGGGACTCATATATAATACCACACTTCCCATGCATTAACCTTGATGCCTGTTTCATCAACACAAAGCCATATAGCCTCACATTGCACCTCAGTTTCCATCCAGATGTTTTCCACCTACCAATGGAGGTATTGTTCAGAAAACCCTGATGTAAATTTCGCTCATACTATAAAAGAACTTACATTAACTTAGATCACTCTAAGCATACCATGAGAATGTAATGCTATTGTAATAGTTCATCCCCACTTTTATGTGATGTAGGCACACACATTCTGATTTGTTAATATTGATTATTTTTAAAGGAAAAGGAAAGCTAATAAATATTGAGTTCTGAGGAATAAGAATTAATAGGGAAAATAAATAAAATAATGTAGCTTAATAATAGAATTTTCCCTTGATATTTCTTTACATACCAAAATAGAAGGAAACTTCCATAATAGGAAATCTTGAGAATATTTCTATTCTCAAGCCCAACGAGAAATTGATTAATTGTTTGGGGAGAAAAATAAACTTTAACATTAAACAGAAGTTACAAATTTGTCTGTAAGTTCTGTGCCATATCAGTAATGTTAACTTGTATATGGATGATGATTGAATGATCAGGAAAAAAGAACAGATGAGAATGCTTGATTTTTAGTGGAGAATGAACACTTTTGTTTCTGAATTGCAACTTTTGAGCCCTAAATGGGAAAGCCACGTGAAGGCACTTGGCTTGGGTCACTGGTAAAGTGTGCTCCTAAGAAAGGATAAGATTAATGTGCTTACTTAAGAGAAGCCTCTCATCCGCAGCAGGCCTGAATATTAATGAATAAGCCCTCAGCTTTGCTGTCTTCACGGGAATATGTTTGCGTGAATAGTTCATTCCACCAGAAAAGTAACTCGCATTCTGATTGGTGAGTCGCCTAACGGGCTAAGTCAGGGCCATTGCTCTCAATGGAAGCGTTGCCGGAAAAGAGACCACAAATTAGGACAGTGAATACTTGAGCGGGGCTTATGTAGAACCACTTCAGGAATAAGCTGACACATGCCCGCGATAAAATTCAGAGTCAAAAATTGAGTCAGATCAGCATTATGCTAAGTCAAATCACTGCCGCGAAATGAGAACAAGTAACAATGTGCTTGGAAGAAGATGACCTTTGGGAATCATGGTTTTAGTGAATCGCTCCACACCACAAAGACATTTTAATATCATGAATTATCAAATTTAAATAAAATATAAGAGCAAGCAGAAATAAAAAATAATATCTCGGTTATAGAATACTGAGTTTTCCTTTTGGGATTGTGTCAAAAATAAGATTCTATTTGGATTTAACTGTTGACCTACATATTATCCTGTCAAAAAGCCAACTAATTATAAAATATATTTACTCAGAAAAATAAATTAAAATGTATTTAAAATACTTATTGTACATGCTGTTTAATTGAGGAAAATGTTTATTTTTTTCTGTAGATCTTCATAAAACAAACAAACAAGCAAAAGAACAACTAAAAATGTTTTATGTATATGGCAAGAGATAAAGACAATCACTTGGATAACTGAAGTATAGTGGTAAAATTTACCTTAGAAGTTATGCTAATCAGTTCTGATTTCGCGGCAGTG
>VMDR010034611.1:0-11009 GCA_007922815.1 Macrotus californicus | reverse complement strand
ATTCAGTGTTATTTTAAACCTTGGAAAATCAATTTAAGAAATGATTATTTTTCTACTAGGAAGCAAGCTGACTTTAGAGTGTACAGTGATCCATAAATTCATAAACTTGATGAAAACAAAATGACTTAGAAGATGGATTTGGCAATTAGAAAGAGAGAATTTAGTTGTTATTTCCAAAGCTGTTTGTAATGGGCTTGGACTCATTCAACCAACAAAGTTTTTTTGCCAGCCACTATTCACAATCCACAACAGTGAGTAAGACAAAGTTTCTGCCTTTGTACAACTTTCCTTTTAGTAGGGGAGATACACAAAAAGTATATATAACGAAATGCCATCCATGCAAACAAGAAAAGACATAAAGCCAAATAAAGAGATGAAGAAGGCAGGGCTCTTTGGATAAAAATATTAGCTTTAAGAGCTGATATTTAACTGAGACTCTAATGAAAGGAATGAATAACCTAAAAATTGCTGGGCCACCAATGAAAGCTGATGCAAAGGCAGAGATGAGTTTGACACTTGCTAAAAGCAGTAGAAGTCCTGATGTATCTGAGCCGCGATTTGGTGGGGGTCGTATCAGGTGAGAGTGTTGAAGAGCTAGTAGCCAAGGCCAGATCGGGTAGGACCAGACGGGCCTGAGCGGGGACTCTGGGTTTTATACTAAATGTAACAGAAAGGTTTGAGCAGGAGAGTATGTGACCTGATTTATGTTTTTTAAAGGTCATTCTGGTTGCATGTGGAAAACGGACTCAAAGTGGGAGTGGAGCTTGTACGGAGGCAGGGAAGCTTTGGGGTGATATAGAAAAGAGGTAATAGTATCTTACATCAGGGTAGTAGTTGT
Source organism: Macrotus californicus (assembly GCA_007922815.1). NCBI lineage: Eukaryota > Metazoa > Chordata > Mammalia > Chiroptera > Phyllostomidae > Macrotus > Macrotus californicus. The sequence goes on along the minus strand of VMDR010034611.1, from coordinate 10,171 downwards.
GGAGATTGTGAGAGGAGTTTAAATTGGTGTATATTTTGAAGTAGGATTATACAAGTTGCTCCTGAATTAGATGTGAGGTGTAAACACAAGATAAATCAGGGAAAAACAAAGTTTTTGCTTTGGGCAACTGGATGAACGGTGAGGCCATCCACTGAGCTGTAGAAGACTGACTGGAAAGAGGAATGGGCAGAAAAGTAGTTTGTTTAAGACGTGTTAAACTTGAGATGCCTTTCGGACATCCAAGTGTAGGCATCACGTAATATGTGCATAATATATATATGCAACATATGTGTGTGCATGTATTCTTACACCTAACAATTAAAGGACACTTTTTTAAAAATAATCATCATCATCGTCATGCAGCTAAACCAACTTACCAAGACACTTCTCCACTAGGATTCTACCTTGAGCTATGCCCTTGGTTCACCTAGTCTTGTTTTTTCAAGAATGCTGTTTGGTCAGTTTAGCAAGAATCCCCCACCCCCAGTATCTGATCCAACTCCCCATCCTTGTCCCCAGTGTTTTACCACCCTGGCCTGCCTTCAGCAAGAATCCTGTTAAGTTAATTTAGCCAAAATCCCCTTGCCTCTTACTAGTTTTCTATCCCCTGATCCCTACCCTGTGTTCAGGTTGAGTCCAATCTCTCTTCCCTATTGCAAAACACCATTACGGTAGTCTTCTTTGTGGATAAAGTTTTCCTTGTTGTGTTTAACAACAAGGAATAATTTTTTCTCTTTACTACAGTCCACATTCTCTTAACACCATGCTATTTGGTTAGAAGTCAATAATAGGAATAACAAAAATATAAAGTTTTAAGTCCCCATAAGTTTGGATATTTAAAGCATATATACATATACTCTCAAATAATTCACAGATTGAAGAAAAAATAATAAAAAAATTTAAACTTGGAGCTGATTAATAAAATGTTGCATATTAAAAGTTGTGGGGAGTTGGTGAAACAATACTTTGAGGAAAACATTAAGTAAATCATAGGGAATTGCCATTTTTTATAAATCAATAGTGGTGAAATGCTAGCAATCTCGTATGGTTTATGGTTTTCAATTTCTAAAAGTTTTATTAGTTATTTTTTCCAATCTGCTTGGTCATTTTTATGACCTCTTACCACCTGCTTACTTTATGCTTTCACCTATTTCTTAGTTTATATATGTATAGTTTTTTCCCTTATGTTTTTAAATTGTTAATCTCAATATCCGAAGTCTTTAAAGAGTCAAACTATTGCTTGTTGTTTTGGTTGGTTCTTGTTCATGGTGTTTGGTGATGTTTTAATTTAATTTTTAATTTGATTTTATTTAATGTAATCTCATATTTGTTTGATTTTAATTTGTGGGAGTGCCATGAATCTAAGATGGGACTGCTTTTCTCCAGTGGGAACTGTCCATTTGCTTCTGCCCATAGCCTGGGGCATTCTCAGCCTGGGACCACTTCAGTCCCTTTAAGGCTTTTGGATTGATGTGAGGGGCTGAAGTACTTCGCCAGATGTGGTAGCAGCCAGCCCAAGTCTTATTCTTAGATAGTATTGATGGTATCAGCGTTTGTTTGCCTTCAGCATACCTATTTATGTTCTTATTTGGCATTCACAGTTTTAGCTCTTGGGGGTTTTTGACTTGTTTTGTGTTTTGGCGGTAGTGGTACAGATGCTTGGGTATTTTTCTTAGTTCCTGCAAAGCCAGCAGTTCTTTAAACAGTATGTATTATTCATGAGCTACTTGGTTTGTAGCAAAATGGCTTTCTCAGAAAATCTGGTTTACCACTCTATGGAAGCCATCATTCTGTCTTAAATCCTCTCCAATCAGGCTTTCTTCACCATCATTTCAGTAAAACGAGACTTGTCACGTTCATCAGTAACTTCTGGATTGCTGAATCTAACGATCAGTCCTCATTTCTCTCCATCTTTTAGCAGCTCTGGAATGACAACTTTAACATCCCTTAACCTGTTGAACATCTGGGCTTTGAATTACTTGATGTTCTGAGATACCTCTTTTGTATTATAGTGAATAACAAAGTGGCCAAGTAGATCTTCAACAATGGCCCATTCTGGGGGCTAATCCTACTCAGGATTACTGCAGCACATGGTTCAGGAATTCAAAAGAATGAATGTAGCACTAACAATAAATCAGAAGAAACGTGCATCAGTAAAAAGCAACTATAGTCACAGAATTTCTCTTTCCCCTTAGCTAACACATAACAAGGAAGATCAAACTTTTTTGAAAATTTTCCCTCAGAAGTAGAGGAGTCAGAGAAAAAGATAATTACTGTTCCTTTATAATGGTTCTGGTAAAATTTCAGAAACTTATAAAAGTATTGCAGACCTGTCCATATCAGCTGGTGTTAGAGATGATACTAATTATTCTGGTGTTTTGGGCCACTCTATTTTATCCTTGCTATGGTTCTCGAGAGGCCCTTCTACCCTAACCCTAGCCCTAACCTGCATTTTATTTTGTCATTGTAGTGACTGAAACAACCCCTGATGAAATTTTACAATTCCCAGCAAAGGCAAGCTCTTTCAGTGAATATTTTCAAAGACTGATGCCTACATCAGGATTCAGGATAACATTTTTTTGTCCTGTAAATCCTCTAAGTCAGGATGGATGCAAGTTTTGAGATTAGATTATGTCATTGGTTCGTTGTTTAAATGAAAGGTGGGGAATTGCATATATTTGAATACCTATTAGTTTCTGGTGCTTTCTATTGACTTTGTTTAAACTAGCCACATTACTTTTATAACTCATAAATTAAATATAAGGTGCCCAAATCTAATTGCTTTAAAATCGATTTATATATATGATTGTGTGCCTACTGTATGTTTGAAACTTGGAAGGGTCAGAAGACACAAATGTGAGTAAAAGTATCTAGATGACTTGGTTTCTCTTGTTTTCTAACTTTATTTTTTGATACAAATTGAAAAGAAGCAACTATCCTATTTCTTATGAGACAGTGTCAAATTCATATCTCCACTAAAATAAATAACCTTTTGGAGCTTGCACACATCTGTGTGAATTATTTGATTGGGATTGTGTTTAAAAGAAAACTCTTGCCCTGGCTGGTGTGGCTCAGAGATTGAGCACCAGCCTGTGAACCAAAGGGTCCCTGATTGAATTCCTGGTCAGGGCACATGCCTGGGTTGCGGGCTGGGTCGCCAATGGGGGCCGCGTGAGAGACAACCACATACTGGTGTTTCTCTCTCTCTCTCTCTTTCTCCCTCCTTTCCCCTCTGTCAAAAAATAGAATACATTTAAATAAGTAAATAACAAGTAAACAAAATTCAACTCAGCGCATTTGGAAATCTGATGGGCCTGGTTAAATGGCTCATGAGTTTGGCAGCCTACATCGAGCAAACAGAAGTGAGCTCCAAGAACTTGTACAAGATGGGAAGTTTTTGCAGGCAAAAACCGGATGGGACATGAAAGTTGTCACTACCAGGAAGGAAAGGGTTGTTTCAGGGTTGGGGGAAGGGTGGCAGGGGTCTTATCAGGCAGATTGCCTCACTAGTGTTGATCCGGGAATTCCAGACTGATTGGTTTGAGGTCACATTTCTGGGAGGGACTGAAACTGCTAGTTAAGTCTTGGTTTGCAGTCTTGAGGGCAAGTGACTCCCAGCCTGTTTTTTGTTTGTTTGTTTGTTTTTACAGTCAGGTAAAAATCAGTAGCATAGATGAGTAAGGTTCTTTAGGGCAGAATAAAACTTAAAGTGATCAGTGATAGAAAAAGAACATTACAATTTGACATGTATAGAAGTTGTGAACCGTAAGATAGTCCGCGTGTGATAGAGAGGGCAGCCACATTTGTTCTATCACTTGTATTCATTATGCTAGTTTTTAAAAATATATATTTTATTGATTATGCTATTACAGTTGTCCCATTTTCTCCCCGTTATTCCCCTCCACCCTGCATACCCCCTCCTACCCATATTCTCCCTCTTTGGTTCATGTCCATAGGCCATATATATAAGTTCTTTGGCTTCTACATTTCCTATACTATTCTTAACCTCCCCCTGTCTATCTTCTACCTACCATTTATGCTTCTTATTCCCTGTACCTTTTCCCCCCTCTCTCCCCACCCACCCCCCCTGATGATAACCCTCCGTGTGATCTCCATTTCTGTGATTCTGTTCCTGTTCTAGTTGTTTGCTTAGTTTGTTTTTGTTTTTGTTTTAGGTTCGGTTGTTAATAACTGTGAGTTTGTTGTCATTTTACTGTTCCTATTTTTGATCTTCTTTTTCTTAGATAAGTCCCTTTAACATTTCATATAATAAGGGCTTGGTGATGATGAACTCCTTGAACTTGACCTTATCTGGCAAGCACTTTATCTGCCCTCCAATTCTAAACAATAGCTTGGCTGGATAGAGTAATCTTGGATGTAGGTCCTTACCTTTCATGACTTGGAATACTTCTTTCCAGCCCCTTCTTTCATGCCGGGTTTCTTTTGAGAAATCAGCTGACAGTCTTATGGGCACTCCTTTGAAGGTAACTGTCTCCTTTTCTCTTGCTGCTTTTAAGATTCTCTCTTTATCTTTCATCTTGGGTAATGTAATTATGATGTGCGTTGGTGTGTTCCTCCTTGGGTCCAACTTCTTTGGGACTCTCTGAGCTTCCTGGATTCCCTGGAAGTCTATTTCCTTTGCCAGATTGGGGAAGTTCTCCTTCATTATTTGTTCAAATAAGTTTTCAGTTTCTTTCTCTTCCTCTTCTCCTTGTGGCACCCCTATGATTCGGATGTTGGAAGATTTCAAGATGTCCTGGAGGTTCCTAAGCCTCTCTTCATTTTTTTGAATTCTTGTTTCTTCATTGTGTTCTTATTGAATGTTTCTCTCTTCCTTCTGGTCCACACCATTGATGTGAATCCCAGTTTCCTTCCCATCACTGTTGGTTCCCTGTACATTTTCCTCTATTTCACTTAGCATAGCCTTTATTTTTTCATCAAATTTGCGACCATATTTAACCAATTCTGTGAGCATCCTGATTACCAGTGTTTTGATTTGTGCATGTAATAGGCTGGCTATCTCTTGGTCACTTAGTTGTATTTTTTCTGGAGCTTTGATCTGTTCTTTCACTTGGGCCATTTTTTTTTTTTTTTTTTGTCTTGGCGCACCTGTTACGTAGTAAGGGGCAGAGCCTTAGGTGTTCACCAGAGCAGGCAACTATGTCACCGAGTTGTGATGCTGTATGTGGGAGAGGGGTCCGAGAGGGAACAATACCACTTGCTGCACTCTCTGCTGGTTTTCAGTCACTTCTCCGCTACCCACCGTCAAATTGGTCCCTTCTGGTGCTGATTCCCGGGTAGGTGGGCTTGTGTACGTCTCTTAGACCCTGTTGGTCTCTCTAACAAGCTCTCCTGTGAGGCTGGGAGTTTCTCCCCCTGCTGCCTCAACCCCCACAGGTGTTTTCAATCAGAGGCTTTGAGGCTTTATTTTCCCGAGCTGGAACCCTGGGATGCGTGGTCTGTCTCGTTCCCCAGTTCCTCCCAGTTTATCCACATGTGGGTGTGGGACCACCCAGTCCACCAGCCCCTGCCTTGCCATGAGTCCTCTCTGCCGGCTGCCCATCTCTACCCCTCCTACCGGACTGGGTGAGTGTTTCTTCTTTAACTCCTTGGTTGTCGGACTTCCATACAGTTCAATTTTCTGTCAGTTCTGGTTGTTTTTTGTTTTTAAATTTGTTGTTGTCCTTCTTTTGGTTGTGCAAGGAGGCACAGTGTGTCTACCTATGCCTCCATCTTGGCCGGAAGTTCATTATGCTAGTTTTTAATATTAGCTGTCACTCCCTTTGAACTAACCAAATTGAGAGGCTTTTGCACACATGATTAGGTGGGGTTTTTTTTTTATGGCATAGGTGGCTAAGTTTACATTGAAAAAAATTACTATTTTTATCTTGATAATTAGATATTTTATAGTCAGAGAAATTTGTTAAAAATCAGCATCATGTTCAAATATAATTTTGCAAAATATAGCATATCTCCATTTATGTTTTTGAATTCCTTTAAGATTATGATACAGAATAAAACTACTTTTTCCTTCTTGTAGAAAACAAGTAACAAGTAATAGATAACATAAAACATGCAGTAAGACATTTAATTTTAAAAGGCACTCTTATCTGTGATTATAATTTTAGCATTTTATCTTCTTGCTTTTAAAAGGTTTAAATCTTTGAGGTTAAGGCCAGGTCAGGTTGTGGTATTTCTGTGAGTAGATGTGTGTGCACAGGTGTAAGTTGGATGGGAGGAAGATAAAATACAAAGACACATTTTTTGAAAGAAGGCCGAGTAACATTGCTAGTTATTTTATTATATTGTATTGAGTAAGCAGTATAGAATCTAGTTATTTCAATGCTAGGTATGAAGCAGTTTCTAGAAGAAAGGAAACTTGTGTATTTACCCAGCAGAGGAGTGAAGTAGGTCTTTTTTTCTATTGTTACATATGGGGAATGTGAAGGCCAGTATAGCTTGTAGGCCATGTCTAAAATGCAAATCGGTCACCACTAGCTGTAGCCTACTCACTTGTCCACAGCTCTCTATGTGGTGAGGACATAGATGTTATAGTTAGATGTTAATGCAAAAGTAAGAAGAGATTAATTAATAGAATTTTGAGAACTTATGTTTTCTAGCTTTCTTGGTTAGGAAACACTCTTTGTTATGTAGAAAGAAGTAGGATCATTCATTGCATGAAGCATGGATAACAGCCACCCTTGTGATATCCTTTTGGTGTATTGGAAACTGGAATCAGGGCTCACGGTAGGTGCTTTGGAGTAGAAACCTCAGAAAAGGAGGCTCCTTTTCCTTCCAAGCGCCAAGAGTGATACTAATGTAAAGTGACTAATGCTTAAAAATCAGATTCTTGACAAGATTCTTAATTTCCATGTTAGAACTACATGTATGTCTTTGTTTTCCATAGAAATTTTGGTTAATATATTAAAATAGTTAACTGACATATGTATTTCAGTTATTTAAAATTCTAGTACCTTGTATTAGGCATGGTTTTTGGGAATGCAGTTTGCATGGGTGGACAGAATACATTTAAGTATTTTGGATCAAATGTGCCAGGAGCAGAGAAGACAGTACTAAAATTATTAAACTGGGCTCCTGTAAAATCAAAAAACAGAAAGAAGGGTGACCTAGTTCACTTCAGTAATTCTTATATTGAATGCTCTCTATTGTGAGGCACTGGCCTAGCATAGCAGGGGATTTATTATGTCCTTGAGAGCTTGCTTCACTGTGGTGGGGAAACTCTTGTGAGTCTATATCTGCAGTGCAGGGGATAATGCCCCATGCGCCATAAGGAAGTGCAGTGTACTAGGGTTCACTGAGTGGGAAGCAATTATTCCTTACAGGAAGAATTGGAGAAAACTTTATTGAAGAGGTGGAATTTTAGTTTGCCTTTAAAAGTTAGGTAGGATTTCAGAAGACAAAGATAGAAAACAGGTATCCCAAATTATAGATGCAGGTAACAGTGAACAGATTCCAGAAATAAGCAGAAAGAGTGAATAGTGTGTGTGCTAGAGTGGCAGGCATATGGGACACATATGGTGGGAGATCAGACAAAGTAGTAGGTTCAGAGCAGGCCACAGTGGGCTCTGAGAGTCACTCTAAGGAGTTTTTCCTTTTTTCAGTAGCAGGAGTCATTGAAGATTTGGGAGCAGTGAATTTATAGGACCCGATTTGTGTTTCAGGAAAATAACTGTTGGCAGTGAGAGCTCAGTTCCACAAACACGTATTGAGTGCTTGTGGGGGGAATATAAAGATGATAAGGACATCCTACTCTTAGAGAACTTGATCTAGTGTTTTAGAAAAAATGTGGATTGGAGAAGGATGAGATTGGCAGCAGAGAGATCAATTTATAGGGTTCAATAACAGTCTCATTGAGAGATAAAACATTTACAGTAGGGCAGTAGCAAAGGGAATGGAAAGTATGGGGCAGAATCAAGAGACATTTCAGGGAAGTATCTACAGGACGTAAGCTCAGTAGAAGTTGTAGGTAAGGGAGTAGACTGTCTCAAAAAGTACTCTAACGTTTCTAACTAGGTAATGAAGAGAGAGGATGGTTCTTTTATCCATTGAGGTGAGAATACCTTAGGCAGGCTTAGGGATGGGAGGGCAGATTGAAATCCTGTTTGGATTTACTCAGTTTGAGGTGCCAATGTGACATCTATGAAGAGAGGTGCAAAAGGAATTTAGAAAGGCAAGTCTGAGAGGTACAAGAATGAGAACCAGAATTATAGTTTGAAAGATGCTGACAGAGGAGTTGGTTTAAATTGTCAGTGACTGAGATCTCCTGTTGGAAGAGTAGAGAGTTAAAAGAGGAGAGGGTTAGAAAAACATGGGTCATCAATGAGTTATAGGAGGATTAGTGATAGAAGAGGAGACAGGATATTGAAAGAAAACTTGAGAAAGTATTAACAATGAGGGTATGTTAGCAATGTAGAATGTGGTGTAGAGGTCAAGTGGAATGAAAGGTAAGGAAAGCTCATGGATTTTTTAAAGTAGAAAGTTATTGGTCACCTCTGGAGAATGGTTTTAGTAGAGGGGTGGGCTCAGTAGTTTCATTAGATTGCAGTGAAATGAGGAGTAAATGTGAGATGAAGCTACAGGGAAATAGATTTCCTTTCACCCACTTATTCCATAAATATTTATTGAACATTTGCCTCTCATTTGTGAAGTGAGGGCATGAGGAGAGATGGGATAGTTATTTAAAGGGAAATCAGGGTCAAAGAAAGATTATTTTTTAATGGGAAGGCCTCTAGCTAACGAAAAGAGGCAGTGCAGAAGGAGAGACCAAGGTTAAACGATAAGGAAGAAATAATAAAGCTAAGAGGAGGAGATGAGCTCATATCATAGCACACGTGGAGAGATTTACTTTTGCCTAGGGTGTAGTGTTCAGGTGGGTGGGGAAAAGTGAAGTTCAGAACTCTCAGTTTTAATCCACACTAACAATTGCTTTCTTTGCAGCTGTTATTGTTTGTGATAATGTTTGTGAAATGGCATAATAATAGTATTTTTCTTCGGGGGTGGATCGTCATGTTTTTCAGGTGAATGGAACTTTCTGGACAGCAGTTGAAATACTACTAGGGGCTCAGTGTTATTAGGGCTCCACCTAGTCATTTAAGTCAGTCTTACAAAATAGAGCTGGGTATAATTTCCAGGCATGCAGTCACAAAGAAACCGTCTCGCAAGCAATAATTTACTTGCTATGCAGATCATAATGGCCCTTCTCCGGAAATGAGTGCTGTTGGGGCCCATTGGCGGTCATATGAAATTATAGCAGTGTCAGCTTCTGAATGTGTAATGATATATATAATATTTCAACATTTTTGAGAGCATAAGGAATGATCTATATTTTTATTCATAAACCAGTGAAGTGTTTGGAGCATTGAATAGCCTCACAGAAGAGGGGTTTCCCTTTGTTTACATCTTGAGGCAAGGGTGACTATTTCCCCACATGGCTGTAGAACATGCTCGCTGGGGATTAGTTGAGAGTGGGGTGAAAAGAAGCTGGGTTTATTGTAAAGAATATTTCCACTTTGACTCAATTTGCATTGAGACTGCTTTTGCTGTTAAGATGTTATTTCATAAATAATCATTTTAGGAAGAGTCATCAAGCAGCATGAGAAATGGGTTCCTGAGAGGGTTTAGAGCAATGAAGGACAGAGCAGAACTGACAAGAAAACTTAGCCTTGATTTAATGTGTTATAAAAGTTGCTTGCTAAAACAAATGGGGAGGGGTTGAGAGAAAATTCTGCTCACATTATTAACAAGAACTGGCTTCAGATTCACATATCCCAAATAATAACTGTCCACACATAGGCAAGAATAACATAAAAAAATACTCTAGAAATTCTATATTGTGAAATAATTTCCCCAAAAGAGGAATGTAATTTGAAACAGAGACATTCCTTTTTGACTGTTAAGAAATAAACAAGCTCTGGCCAGGTGGCTCAGTTAGTTGGAGCGTCGTCCTGTACTTTGAAAGGTTCCAGGTTCAATCCCCGGTCAGAACACACACCTAGCTTGTGGGTTCCATCCCTAGTTGTGGTGCATACTCGAGGCAACTGACTGAGGTCTCTTCCACATCAATGTTTTTCTCTTTCTCTCTCTCCCCATCCTCTCTCTCTAAAAATCAATGAAAACATATCTTTGGGTGGAGATAAAAAAATGAAATAAA
>VMDR010034610.1:0-11009 GCA_007922815.1 Macrotus californicus | reverse complement strand
TCCCAACTTCGAATTCTGTTTCTCCTGTAGTAGGTATTAACAAAAATATCAGGTCAGTTCTTTTAACCCTAACAGGACTGCTTGGAGTCGGTCACATACTTGATTTGGGGACTAACAAGAGATTTGAACAGTTTTTCTATAGAATTGAGAGCTTCCCTTCTCTGGTTCTCTCCTTTCCAACATTCTTCCTCTCTCTGTCTTGCTCCTGTTTCCCAGACCGTGTTCTCCAGTTCTACAAGAGAGTAAGCCTACTCGTGTCGATTACAGTTTAGCTGTTCTTTATGGCTGGGTGTGGGGTCCTCGCTTGGGCTAATAGCCATAACTATGGGAATCTTATTCATTGTGATGCCCCCCTTTTTTTCAGATTCAACTTAAATTAACTTCTTTGTGCTTTCAGGTCTTTTAAAAATATTCTTTTCAGAGTTTATATTGTTATCTGTGTGATCATAGGTTGGTCCCATGGGAGCTGTCTGACCTCATCTAGAAGTAGAGACCCATACTTAGCATTTGAGCTCTTTACTCCCTTATTGTCTCATGGCTTTTCTTACATCAGCAAAAGTATGTTTATAATCTGAGCAAACTTTTTGTTTGCTCAGAAATTGGTGCTGTGGCCTAATTCCTTAAAATTAGTCTTTCTGATGTCCTGGTTTATGCCTTGTGTAATTAAAATGACACTTGTATTTGCAAAGTAGAAAATTTCCAGAGAAAGTGAGTGCTGGCATTGACACTCAGAAGAGTTTTATGAAATGAAGTAAGCAAAGGCTGAACCCCAGGAGGAAGTACCTGGTGGTGAGATTTGTGAGACTGAACAGTCTCTGAGTGCTTTGGACTGAATTGGGAAAGTCAGGGGGAAACAGGTAGTGAGCCCAGGTCATGTACTGGCGGATGGACAGTTTGTGTGGTGTCGTGTTCACCCTTCCCCGTGGCCATTTGACTGTGTGGTCGTTAGCAGGGAAGCCTTTCAGGTTTTACATTTTTAATATGAGTGCCTGAAGTAGGTTGAGAAAATGGATTTATCTACACAGCTTATAATTAATAAAAATTCTACTGGAAAGGAAGAAATAATATGATATTCATTTTTATATGTTTCTTCGTGAAGTTCCCTGACAGCGAGGCCTGAATTGTCTTGTTTGTCATGTATTCCTAAGTCCCAGGGTCGTGTCTGGCACATAGAAGGCCTTCAGGAGGTATTACTATTCCTTATACTTTTATTGCACTTCACCAAGTAACTATACACTCTGAAATGGATGTCAGTTCTTGAAAGTGACAATTAAGGTTGATGTTTTCCATTATTTCTCTAATCCTTCTCTGTTTCCCTTTTTCCCCTGTCTAGAAGCCTGAATTTAAGGTGTTTAGGTGTTCTTTGTGGTTTTGATAACAAATACACTGCAGGAGAATAGAATATCAAAGTTATTTGCTGGAAGAGGGAATATTATTCAAATTGGTTAATGGTACCAGATTTAAAGTCACATAGTTCTGGCTTTGATTTCTGGATACATATTATACTCGTTTGTAACCTTTGAAAACTTTCCTAGCTTCTCTGAACATCAGTTTTATCATTTAAAAAAAACTGTGGATAATTGATGCCTATTTCATTATAGCAAATGTGAGTTTAAAATGAGATTAGTGTATAAAATTGTTTAGCAATCATACCAACTACACAGTAAATGATATAAATGGCACTCAATAAATGATAGCAGCTATTTTATGGTGGTTATTCTATTCATCTTAATCTCTGTAGTTTCTTCTTTCTTGCCTTTTAGATAATTTTATATTTTAACATAGGACCAGTTACTTGCTCTGTGACCTGGAACCTTCTTCTTTTAACTTTTGATCCTCAGTTAAATTGTTTATGACATGAATAATTGAATTAACGCAGAGTTTCTCCCTTGAGCCCTCTCTGATTGGTGGGAGCCTCTTGGAGCACTGTTCTTCAAAGTACGCTGGGGAAACTGGCGTGGTTCACTGGAAGACACCCATAATGATAAGAGTCTGTGAACCAGATTTGACGTCACTCACCTATTCATAGCCTCAATCTTCGACTTTCAGTAAAGGAGAAGGTAAAAAACAAGTATTTAAAGATATGTTTATATAACTTCATATTTTTAAAAATACTTGTCGAATACCCGCTTTATATAATGCGTTGTGTTAAGTACTTCCTTTAGGTCTGTGAAGAGTGAAGGTATCAGTGAGTAAATGGCTTTTCCTGGAAGAGCTATCTTAAGTAGGACATTCAGTATAATAAAAATAATGACAATGATGATGAAATTGTAGTGAAGACACAAGAAAAGAGTAAAGAAATTGTATCAAAATGCCCCAAACGAAGAGATATGCTTTTTAACAGAGCATTTAACAAGCTGTAAGAATTTCAGTTCCAACCCACAAAGCAATAGTTTACGCTGTTTGATTTTTGCGCCATTACACAGTTAATGGCCCTATCCACAACAAGAATTTTATGAAGTCAGAATATTGAGACACAGTATACAGTGTACATTGTATTTAATTATCAGATCATATCATTGATATGTTAATATGGGCATCTTCATTTATATTTTCATTTCCTATTGCTTTCTGCATCTATCAGAGATGTTCATCAATTCATCAATGGTTCTTTTAATAGATATTGAAATGTGAGAGAAGTCTCATTTTTACATGGTGAATGGGGTTCCCTGACCCAAATCTAAGATTGGTCTAGCATTAAGGCCTGGCCCAGTACTTGCTTTTACTTTCATTTTGGCTATTCTAGATAATAATAACCAGGGAATTATATATTTAACCTTTTACTTATTAGTTTGTATTTCCTTCTGCATCAAATGAAGCAACTCCCCAGGAGCTGTGTCCTCTAAATTCCATTGGCAACTTTTACCCTTAGTGGTAACTAATTGCAGCATAGCAGCTGCTCCATACCATGGATAACCACGTAGCCAACCAAGAATCAAAGGATTTTCATCCCTTGAGCTTTTATTCTTTCTCGTCCCAAACCATATGTTTCTTTGAGTCAGGGTTGTTCTGATAAATCCCATCCCTTAAATGAGGTTCCCTGACTCAACTCCCCATGTGGTAGGGATTGCCCACACACCAACTTAAAATTCTCAGACACCCGCAAGATACCTAAGAATTCAACTCAATTTGGACACTATCTACCAGACGATAGCATCAGATTACACAGGTTAAGCATCCAGTCCTACAAGACTTCTCCCTGCCCTGCACTGCTCTCCCTACCCTACCCCGCCCCGCCAACACACACGCACTTCAGGCACCAGCCACAAGCCCAGGCTCTTAGCTGTGCTGCTAATCAACTGACTATAGATTGGAAGTTTCAACCACCCACTCCAACTCAGAGTGCTAATGGAAGGTCCAGGTTATTACCTGTACTCACGACCAGCTGACTATAAATGAGAGGGTTTTATAGTCTCTTCTTTGAGTTTGATTCATTTGCTAGAATGGCTCACAAAACTCTGAGAAACATGTTACTTCCTAGATAACAAGTTTATTATTAAAGGATATTAAAGAATCAACACCTAGATGAAGAGGTGTTCATAGGACGAGATCTTGAAGAAAGGAGGTTTTGTCCTCTGAAGAGCTCGGGTCCCTGTTCTGGTGGTCCCCAAAGTGGAAGCTCTCTGAAAAAAGGAACAGTGCGCTGTCCTGGGTTTTTTTATGGAGGCTTCTTTACATAGTCATGATTGACCAAGTCAGCGATTTTCAACTGGTGTGCCAGGAGACTTTTTAAAACATGCAATACCTGACTATTTGGTCAGGGGCACTGACCTTTTTTCCTTTAGGTTGTCAAATTAAAAATGACAACAGCCAACACAATAGCTATCTGGTGTGAATGAATCAACATTATACCTATTTTTTTCTTGTCAGATTGGCAAAAATATAGTTTTTGGTGTGCCACAGAATTTTTGTAATAGGTTTATGTGTGCCATGAGATGAAAAAGGTTGAACATTGCTGGACTAAGTCATGGCCAATGGCAATTGAACTCACCTGTCCTTTTGTCCTCCTTGGAGATCCTGGGGTGGGACTGAAAGTTCCGAAACCTCTAATTACTTGGTTGGTTCTCCTGGCAACTTGTCTCCACCCCTTCAACAGGTCCTAAAGCACCTAAGTTAGCATAACAAAAGATGCCTTCAGTACTTTCAACCCTGTGAAATCCCGAGGGCCTGGGGGGCTGTGAGCCAGGAACTGTGGAAGAAGACCAAAGCTCTTACAAACAGCAATATTGCACATTGTGTTCCTCCGTTCACAGAGTTCATGTAGGACTCTTGTTCTCTCTGGTTAATCAGGGTCAGCATGTATTCCTCAAATAACTGCACCATGCTGAAGTGTGTGGCATTATCTTACTGCTGGTCCAGGATAGTTTGATTGTCTCTGAGGGACAGGAAATATATGTGACAGATATGCCATGACATGTTAGACTTCATTGCATGTTATACTTTCATAGTACCATAATGATTAAAGTCATCTTTAAAGCAAAAGAAATAATTCATTCAACACAACAAACTCCAAATATTTCTAGCATTCTTAATTATAATTATTGCTCTTCTTTTAGTCTTTTGAAGCAGTGATCAAAGAAGTTGCATTTCTGTGTGACTCAGTATTTTGAAATATTCACTCCCAACCAAAGTAAGATTTCATCAAAAGAGATGGTGTTGTTAGAGCTGATTTATAACTGCACTGATATGCTAACCCACTAAGCTGCTGTTTGGCCTGTTGTAAATGTTCAATATGGGAGCACTTTTTTAGGGTTTTGAGTTATAAGAGCAGAGGGTGTTGTTTATTTCTATTAAAATAACAATTTGTTTGGTATACTGTGTGCTAACCCAGCTGCAAAGCCAAAATGTGCCACCCACAGAGTCCCGTGAGGGCTCGCTGAGGCTTGGCTGCCTGAACTGCCGCCACCTAAACAAATAGACTGCCGATTCTGTGATGTAGTGCTTGATTGAAGTTACGTAAGCTACGTAGGAATGAATCTTTTTCCAAGTGCATGAACTGCTGAGATTTTGTATAAAAAATAAAAATAATAAAAACAGGAAGAACCTTCTTTGACATAAATTTAAAATCTGACAAGTTGAATCTTAAATAGTAGCTAAATTATGACATGTTTTAAATGTTAGTATGGCAGACATTTTAAATGCTATCTAAATAGCTTTCTATACAAAGCTGTTGTTTTTTTATAAAATATTATATTGTATTGTATGTCTTCATGTTCTTCCACTGCAGTGGGATTTTGAGAATATTAAAAAAAGCAGCTATCACTCTGATATTAGTTTTATTGAGTAGCCTTGAATGATGCATATTCATAGCAATCTATCATAATAAAATAAAGATTTTACTTTGCAGGGGAAGCCTTTTGGTGTTAAAAGCTTCCTAAGCACAATTTAGTAGATCAAGGCTTGCTTCAGGGGTAATATAACTGTGTGGTCTGATGTATAGTGTTTGGATAGCAGAGGTCACTTGGAGTTCAGAGTGTTTCCCAGGTACTTCAACTAACTGTTCAATTAAGGGTAAAAAAGGGTATTTAAAGATGAACTTATGTTTTTACAGAAAATACAGATGCACTGAAGACTTACCTGAGTATTCACTTCCTGAGGGTTCAGTGTGCACACATACATAGGCACACACACAAGTCACAGACTATTGAACTGATAGTCTGTGAACAATGAGAAAGATTGTTGGACTTGTGGGCTCTGAAATTATTTTATAAATATATGCTAACTTTTAGAAAATTTAGCCTATGTTCTGTCATATAGCTGTAAATTAGTATGAAGTATTTCTAGGATTTATTGTGGCGGGGATTTTTCCCTCCATGGTAAAGATATGAGGGAATTGTGTATTTGTATAATTTATAGTCTGCTGGTCAAGAGGATTTTTCACATTGACGTATACATCTTATAAGTTGAGATTGTGTGTTCTTTTAATGTAGCAAGTTAGTCTAGTCAAGGGACATGTATAAAGGACCCATGGACGTGGACAGCGGGGTGGGGATTAACTGTGGGAGCCGGGAGTGGGTGGGGCAGGGGAGAACAAGGTAGGAAAAATTGGGACAACTGTAATAGAACAACAATAAAATAAAAAACAAAATAAAATAAAAACCCAATTTCTCTATAGCCATTCTTATATAAACATAGGAGTGTAGCACTTTTTAAGTGTTTTGTTGGCCTATGGCCTTCAACAAAAAAAGTAGCAGGTTAAGTGAGAATGAGTTAGTGTAAATTGTGGGGGACTACTTTACAATTACAATGGAGGGCTAACTATTTAAGTCAGAGTCCAGGATAAAGGTTGAAATCAGTCAGAATTGTCCTTGAAAGTCATCTAACTTGCCATTAACTATAATATCCATGGTACTACCAATAAGTTCAACACAGGCAGCTTTTCCTGTAGTGCTAAAAGACATTGCTGCTCATTTCACTGACCACTGGTTTTAAAAAAGTTATCTTTAATTTAGGTGCTATGTTGTGGGAAAAATATTTGTTTGTACTGTTTTCATAAGCCTGTAGAATTGATTTTGCTGATGTTAAGTATGCATATGATGTAACTTTAATTTATTGCTTGTGGTGATAGCCTAAGGTAAGGATTTATAAAACGTTGCCAATATGTAATGAGAATAGCATGTGCTTTGGTGATAGATAACTCCTGGTTCAAATCCAGTCCTTTCATTCAGTGTGTGGCTTACGGCATTTTATTAAACTTTTCTGCCTCAGCCCACTTGAAATGGGAATGGTAATATTTTTCCGATGGTGTTTGAACTGGCCTAGCAAAAGTTGGCATCAACTATATTTCTGTTTTCCTCTTCTATCTCACCATGAATGTAACTACAAGCAATTTTGAAAGTAACTAAAATTACATTGGTTATTTAAAATGCATGCAATTTATTGATAAAGACTTATTCAAATAATAATTTGTTATTAGACATAATAATCTGTATTTGCTTCCTACTTAAAATATTTTAACAGTTCTCAGAAGCTTTCTGATAAAATTAAACTTTTTAGCTTGGTGTATGAGACCCTTTATGATCTGTTTTTCCCCTACTCTCCCTGTCTACCTTCACCAAGAAAGTCTTTCAGCTTGTGCTACTGGTTCTCTCACTACCCTTATCCTGACTGTCTCCTCGCACTTTGAGAGGTAGCTCGATTATTATTATAAGGGGCACATGCTCCTTGGTTTCTCAAGCCGTGTACGGTATTTCATTAGCACCTTGTATGTTGACATAGGTATTGTAATTACTTAACCCGTCTCTCTTAAATGCTGTGCTTTACTTTATTTGAACTCGTGGACCATATATACATAGTACTTAGCGTAAATGCATGATGAGGTCATCGATCAGTATTTGGCTCAATTAAAGTGTGGTATTTTTGAGAAAAACTGGAGAAGTGTTTATATGAGCACTGCCGTGTTCCTCTGGGATAGGTTTTGAGACTCACAGTTTTCATTTGCAAACTAAAGTGAATACTTTTATGGACAGTCAAGTTTCTAATAGCATGAGATTTTTATGTTATAAACTAATTATCTTTGCTCTTTGACAAGTAGTAGCTTCTCGTGAACAAAACAGTAGGTTTGAAAATATCTTGAAATGCTTTACTCAGAGAATTAATCACTCTTTTAAATCTATCAGTGTTGGAAGGAAAGATAACATCAGTGGATCTGTCAGAGCATGCAGACGTGTTGGTTATAGCTGTGAGAAATGGGTGGAGCTATAATCAACTCTCGGGCATTACGTTGAAGCAACCGGTAATGCTATGATCAGGAGACAGCCATTCCATCCTTTGTAGATCCTTGGGGATGGTTTGCTCATGCATGTGGGTGTTATTTTAGAAAAAAATTAAGATTTGTTTTTCTAAAACAGCAGCACATTAGGCCAGGTTGGTAAACTACCATTTGTGAGCCAAATTCCACCTGACTTGTTTTTGTAAGTAAATTTTATTGGAACACAGCCACACTCACTGGTTTCCATATTGTCTGTGGCTGCTTTTGTATGTGAGCAAGAAGGAATCGTTGTGAGAGACAACTATGTGGCCCTTGAAGCCTAAAGTATTTACTGTTTGACCCTTGGCAGAAAAAGTTTGCTGACCCTCGCATTAGTCATTTCATCCAATTTACAGTTGGGCATTTGTAGAGTAAGAAATTCATAGCTACACAGACTAACAAAATAGTAAATGCCCTAAGTTTAATAAGTGAAACCTTTTGTTTTCTATTAAATCTATTCAATTTCAGAAAAGGTAAAATCATAACTCATAAAATGAACTCATGTAAGTTTTTATTTAACTCATTAATTAATGAATGAACCTGTAAGATATTAAAAGGGTTTCAAAGAAAAATAATGTGTGTATATGTGTGTATATATATATGATCAGTAATGCTGAAATAAATTTTAATCAATATAAAACTGGATAATATTCTGTACAGCAATATGTTTGTAGTCATATTTTCTGTGGGTGGAAATTAGTGTATTTATATCAGACAAAATGCATTTCTAGGGAGGACATCATCAGCATTACTGGTAGTTTTCCACAACAGAGTTATGGAAGAGCCTAGTCAAAGGCAGTCATATTTGTACACGTCTGTAGACTCAGGTCACCTGGGAGGTGCTCTAGAGAACATCCAGAATTCCATTGAAAAGACGCTCAGAAATATCTTTTTTCCTGTTTCAAAGTCTTTAACCATTTTTCTTATCCAATGTAAGCCAGTTGAAAAGTACTTGAAACAACAAATATGTGCAAACTAAAATTTAAAAATGCTATTGACTGTAGCTCCAAAGAAGATGAAGTACTTGTATATAAAGTTAATGAAACATGTATAAAATTTCCATCAGAAATAGAGGAGACCGAAATTAATGGGGAGATGTATTGTGTTCACGGATGGGCAGATTCAGTGGAGTAAGGATTATATGTCTCCCCAATTAATCCATAGACTCAAAGCAATTTCTATCAAGTCACAGCAAAATTTTCTGTGAGCACAGTTAAATTTATTCTAAATTTTATTTAAATAGAAAAGCACAGACTTTGGAATACCTAAAACAGTCCTGGCGAAGGAGAATCAAGTGGGAGGAATCACTTCACTCAACAGAAAAGCTTGCTGTTTACACTAATCTAGACAGTATGGCATGGGCAGAGACATAGACACAGATCAGTGGAACAGAGCTGAGAACCACTGAAGTAGACCTGCATGGATTTGCACAACTGTTGTTTTCAAGAAATTATTCTAATTCATTGATTGTTGTAGTCAAGGCAGATAAAAAGTCCTGAGTAATTAGGGAATGGTCAACTGTGTGTCAAGGAACGAGGGAGTGCCTCAGAGACAAGCCTAATAATTATGATGGTTCTGTTCCAATTTGCATCATTGTTTAAGGTGTATGCCAATATGAAATCAGAAGACTTAGATCTTTTAGTTGCTTGTGATTCTTGGTGGGGAAGGTGATAGGGGAAGGTGATAGGGGAAGATGATAAGGGAAATTGAAGTGGAAACCAATAGAGCCACCTGAGACTGTCCCCTGACTTTATACATACTTCTCCCACCTCATGTTGAACACAGTGCAAGAACAATTCAATGAAGGAAGGACAGCCTTTTCTGCAAATGGTGGGGAGGTGTCCATAGGCAAGAAAGTAAAGCTTGACTTAAACCTCACCCCTTTTACAAAAAATAACTGGAATGAATTACAGATTTAAATATAAAACATAAAAAGAGCATCTAACTTTTAGAAAGGAAAACATTAGGAGACACCTTTGGGATAACTTTGGGACCTAGGCCTAGGTAAGAAGTTCTTAGGTTTGGCTCCAAAGGCATAGCTCATGAAAGGGAGAATTGATGTTACGGGTTTTAAAAAATTAAGAACTTTTGCTTTGTAAAAGACTCTGTGAAGCAGATGAAAAGACAAACTATAGAGTGGAGAAAGTATTTGAAAATACTCCACATAGCCAACAGAGGATTCGTGTCTAAAGTGTATGTAGAATTCTCAAACCAAATAATTCAATTAGAAAAATGGGCAAAAGATGTGAACAGACCTTTCACTGAAGAAAATATATAGGTGGCAAATAAGCACATGGAATGACATTCAACATCATTAGCCATCAAGGAAATGCAAAAACAACAGTGAGGTATTGCTATATATCTATCAGAATGACTCACATTAAACATGGTGGCAGTGATGCATGCTGGCAAGGGTGTGGATGAACAATATCACACTTCCGTCTGTGGGGATGTAAATTGTCACAGTCACTCTTGAAAACAATTTGGCTGGTTATAAAACTAAGCGTACACTTCTCATATAGCAATCAGAGAGATCAAAACTTATGTTCACGCAAAAACTGTTTAATAATGTTCTTAGCTGCTTTATTCCTAGTAGCCCCAAACTGGAAACAGCCCTTATGTCCTTCAACCTGTGAATGGTTGAACAAACCATGGCACATCTAAAATGGAATACTAAATAATAAGAGCAGATGAACTATTTATATGTACAACTTGGATAAATCTCAAGGGAATCATGCTCAGTGAAAAAAGCCAATCCCAAAATGATCCCATTCATATCACAAAATTCCAGAAATGACAAAATTATGGAGGTGGAGAACAGGTTAACAGTTGCCCAGGGTTGGGGATAAAGAATCAGGAGGGACTCTTGAGGTGGTAGAACTGTGGTAATGGAATGTGTTCTTCCTCTGGGGATGGCTACAAAAACCTATATGTGAAACACAGTTACACAGACCTTAATACTCACACTCAAAACTGAATGGGTAAAACACTGGTAGACTGTATCAGTATCAATTTCTTGTGAGGTTGCACTGTAGCTTTGTAAGATGTTACCATGTGGGAAATGGGTGGAGTGTATACAGTGTCTCTTTGCACTACTTCTGCACCTGCAGGCAAATCCACAGTTATCTCAACATTAACAATTTAGGTAAGAAGAAAAGAACATGGATCTTTCCAGAACATTTTTTAAACTTTATTTTTAAAAACCTACTTAAACAATATTTAAAATAAATATATTTGAAGTCCTGTAACAATTGTACCT
>VMDR010034609.1:0-11009 GCA_007922815.1 Macrotus californicus | reverse complement strand
TGTAAACCTTGAACTGAGCTAAAAATTCTGTTAATAAAATAAGTTGAATATATAATTTCTAAGATTGATGGGCTACAAAAAGTATTACATAATCAAGACCAAACAAAGTCACATGAGTATTTTCAGCTTCTATTTGAAATCAATAGATTAAAAAAGTAATTTAAAACAATTTTTAAAATGAAAACTATTAGAAAACTGAATCTCTATTTTATACCATATGAAAAAATATGAGTATGTCTTGTTAGATATAAGATTTTAATACATAAAACAAGAAAAACTTTTTAAGATGTTCTAGAAATAAGATATATAATCTTGGGTTGGGAGACTGCTAACCATAATTAAAAGATATGTTTTTAATATACACAAATAAAAATCCACATATAAAAATATATACAATCACTAGGTTCTCACTAAAAGTTAAAAATTTATTTCCAGGCATTAACAAAGGGCTTATGTCTACATTGTAACAGGAGATTTAATAAATTTTTGAGGGGAGGGCAAAGCAAGTGACCTAAACAACAACAAAAATGGGTGAAAAAATATGAAGATTCAGAGAGGCAAATCCAATGGCCAAACAAAAGGAAGACTTCAACATTAGAGGAGTGAGGGAAATACTTTTCGAAGAAACAAAGAATATCTCTATATAGCCATCAGACTGCTAGTGTCTTTAAACTTTCTGTAATATCTTAATTGGCGAGACTACTTTTTTAAAATTTTCTGTTTCATTTTTTTTAGAGAGAGGGGACGAGAGGGAGAAAGAGAGGAAGAGAAACACTGATCAGTTGCCTCTCCCGCATGCCCCGAACAGGTACCCACCCCGCAACCGAGGTAGGTGCCCCGACAACCTGCTTTGCTGGAGGGCACCCAGCCAACTTAGCCATGTGGATCAGGGCAATTGGTGAGACTCTCAGAAAGGACACATGCTGGCACTTGATTGTTTGGAAAGCAACTTGGCCACCATTATGAAACGAAATCTGATACAGAAGGGGATAATTCGGTAGCGCAAAAGCAAACCAAGAGAAAGCAATCCTGATGACGCCACGACCGGAAAATTTTCAGGGAGGAAGAAGCTGTGAAAAACACAGTGCATTGCCGGGGCTACAGAATGGTTATTTAGAATGAGGATGGAAAATTCATAGGGAGATGATAGCTTTAAGGATAAGAGTCTCGGAAGGGGACTGGAGAGGAGGTGGTCTGAGACGAGCATGGGGGCTGAGATATTGTAGTGAAGTGCAGGCAACTCTGAGACACACACGTACACTTTCATTGGAATGGAGGAAAATGGAGAGCAGCACGGTGTTAACTGTGAGGTAGGATGTGAATATATGTCGAAGAGTGATGATGAAGGTAGAGGAAAAAACAGGACAGTTAATGGAACAAGCTTCCAGAAGAGTTGGGAAGACAAAGAAGAACCTAGCCTTAGGGATGAGAAAGTTTCCCTTCTCCTAGAATCTCCTTATATTCTTCTTTTCTAGTTGAAGATTTGATGGGAGGAAGGAGAACTACCCAATCCTCAGGTGGAGCAAATGTAGTGCTGCCAAGGAGCAGAGACAGGAAAGCAGTGGCGAGAAACTTCACCTGTGTTCAAAGGGAAGCTGATGTGAAGACACAGGGAGAAGACGGCCATCATCAAGCCAAGAAGAGCCGCCTAGAGCTGGCCTTTTCCTCATAACCCTCAGAAGAAACCAGCCCTGCCAACACTTTGATTTTGGACTTCTACCTTCCAGAACTGTGAGAAATTAAATTTCTATTGGTTAAGCCTCCCAGTCTGTGGTCCATCATCACACAGGCCTAGAAAACTAATACAGACTTGTTATTCATTAAGGACACCCTTGGCTAAATGCTCTTGCACTTACAGCCCAACTGACACTTCCTACATAATTAATACTTTTTGCCTGCAGAGAATAAAATGAATTAGCAAATTGTGAGTCTTGGTTATTGTTTTTTTGTAATTCCCACTAATTTTATAGGCTTAGTTTCCAGAGATAAAATATACATATATTATAATGCAGAGAAGATGTAATGTATAACAGATTTGTGTGAAAAATCTCTCTTTGTCCAAAAAGTATTCCTCTTTGCCTCCATTGACCAGCCCCCTCCATGATGTAACGGAGGTGGGAGGTTCACGTGGCCTTAGGGGAGGCGGTGGGGGGGTCAGAATGCCTGCCCCACAGAGGTACTGGCCTGTCATGCCTGTGGAACTGTAGATAAAGATCATCGGCAACTCTCTCGTTGTGCAGGTGCAGAACTGTTTGCAGTTAAAAAAGAAATTTATCTCACCAATAGAGAGTAAAGACAAGTTTGGTCTGCACTATTCTGGATAAAGCACAGATAGATAGTATAACAAACCTTTGACTGATCTTTGGCTTGTAATACCTTGACATACTTGTTATGATGAAGAATTTTTTAAATATTTTGTCTAGAGTATGTGGTTATCTCTATTTTTCAAGACAGATGTAACTATAAGGGTAACAGATACTTCTTGAGTTTTGCAACAACACACCATTTTTTTCTGCATACGTAACAATAGCTTGGAACATTAGACCAATATTAATAACAAATGATTTGAAGTGTTTTTCAATGCCATAATTGTACAATAATTGTGACTGCTGTGCAACTAGAATATAAAATAATTCCATTAATTTTTTAGATGTTTTATACTTATACATCCTTATATATAAACAGAAGGTTGTGAAACTGTCATAAAATAAGCATCAAAATATAAGATAGAAAAGGGAGGGAAAGCAACACTTTTTCTAACCAAGATCATCTTTAAGCTCAAAGCCAAACATGCAAATTCTAACATTTTCCCTAAATCTGCTACATAACCGGGAGTCTTTTGGAGAGACTAAAAATAAGCCAAATGTGAAAAGAAACAATTCTAAATTCTACATGTGATAGCTAGGTTCAAAAGAACCCCAAGAAGTATAAATTTAGCTAATGGATTTACAATGGCAATCCAGAGAATTAAAGATCCTTAGACTTCATCAGCAGCTCTTCTTTCTATTTGAAACTATATCCTTACATCCTGTCGCTTACAAGGTTTTGCATTTTTAAGAAGCTGTGGCAGGTGCTTGCAATATGCATATTTCAGTTTAATTTCCATCTGGGTGAACAAGAAGTCAGCTGCCTGGAGGCTGGGATGTATTTGCTGTAGACACAGGTAAATTTGCTTAAAGTGCTCTAAGTGTAAAGAGAATAAGGGCTTAGTTGGATGAAGAGGGAGCACACAAAAACTCATTGGGATTAGAAATGACGGGGTAGGTAAATATTCTTTCTAGCATTTGATATTTGCAATATGAAAATGCAATGCAGATCAGAAGGCCTGTCTCATGGACTTCTTAAAATGCAATGTCTCTTAAACTTCCTTTAAACTGAAACATCTGAGTTACATTTTTAGGCAGCTGGAGTGCACTGTGTTTAATATCACTGCAGATACTTTTACAAATGCTACGGAAAAAGTACCGCAAGGACGAGAACTATTGCACAGCGAGTGTCGCTGTGGCAGAGGCTGTCCGAGAAAATTAATGAAGGGTCCATTTTGTGAGCAAACTCGTTTTGCAGGAGTGGCCGACATTCAGACTCTCTTAACTGCGGTTTAATGAGTCATGGCTATGACATTTGCCCCTGAGTGAGGAAGAGGAAGAGGGAGAGGGAGAGGGAGAGGGAGAGGGAGCTTTTCACAGTCCTGTCAGAACCTCAGTAATGGGAAGATAATACCATTCCTTTTCTTGAAATACCTGTATTTTCCCCCCACGGGCAGTTCAGTTTTAACATGGCAGATGCTTAAAACTGAAATGCGAACTCAAAAATAAAAAAACAAAAAATAGAAAGCTTTTTTAAACAATGACTCATTTCTCCTTAAGGAGAAGTGGTAGAAAAAACACAATTTTCCACATTGGAAGGCACTCAGAACTGCTTAAAATACTTGAATCTTGAAGATACTGCAGTTTTCTTTGTTTGTGTTTTTTTTTTAAAGGAGACATCACAGATATTTTATTGTTTTAATTTTTTAAAATTTATTTTTAGGCAGAAGTAATGGGAGGAAGAGAGGGGGAGAAACTGAATGTGTGGTTGCCTCTCATGTTTCCCCCACTTGGGGACCTACCTGGCCTGCAACCCAGGCATGTGCCCTGACTGGGAATCGAACCAGCGACCCTTTGGTTTGCAGGCCAGCACTCAATCCACTGAGCCACACCTGCCAGGCTACACTGCAGTTCTTATTAAATTACAGTAAAATTATTCCAGCTCTTTAAACATATTCTTCTTTCTGATGACCTCATGGAGGCTTAGAAGAGACTTTAAGACTAATTTCTAGGGCAAGGCATTCTCTGACTTTGAATTCCTCTCTGTTGAAATCCTATTCATGTTTTACAATCCAGCTCAAAAGCCAGTCCGTTTTTACAGCATAACTTCAATTCTCTGTAGAAAGGAGTGTTGCTTCTCTGGGAAGCAAAGAGCATGTTGGCTAAATCTGAAACACAGATTCATTTAATTTGAATTTTGATATACCTATTTTTATATTGTCTCTCTCCCTTTCCTCTAGAGACTACATTTCTTCAGGATGCATTCTTATACTAAAACTGTCCACAGGGCTTCACACACACACACACACACATACAAAATGAAACATTTATTCAATTATTTAGCAAAATGGTCCAGCTGTACCCAATCTCTATGTGTTAGCCTTCCTAAAAGTGTTAGCAATCATGCATATAAGTACTATTCTAGGCACTGGGGAACGCAGTGAAAAATAGGACAAAAATATCTACCACCCTCACAGATTGCACATTCTAACAATGCAAGTAGTTGCAATGTGTCAGAGAATCTACAATGAAAAGAGAAAGCTTACTCTTTTGCTCCCTGTGGAATTTCCAAATAGTCTACACAGAAATAGTGCAGGCTTTGAAATGGCGCTTTTTCCGTACGAGGTGATTGCAGTCAACATGTCATAAGTGGAAGGTTGTCTGATGACGTAGGTCTTTCTCTTATAAGCAGAGCCCATGTCTTCACTCTAAAAAAAAGTACAGTAGGTTCATAATATCAGGCAATGATAGTTAAACCTTTGAAGGCACTGAAGTACAATTCTCTGCCCTTGTGGACATGCTGTGATGATACCCCATCTACCCCTCCATAGTGAGCATCAGAAAAAGGCTGTGAGAACAGGGGCCTTGAAAAAGCTGTTTTCAGCATTGTGTCCAGGCGTGAAAGTCAAATTCGGGAGGAATGAGCCAATAAAAGCAGGAACACAAGAGGAGGGTGAGAAGACAAACCAGCTACATGAAGGCAGCTGTAGCAGCTCTCAACAGTAGAGTGGCAGAAAGCCAGTCTTCAACTTCCAGGTAAAGCACTAGTACAGGATGGATGGTAATAAGTAACTGCTGATGTTTACTGAGCTCTTGCACTGGGCTGGGTGCTGGGAGTGGGGGCGAGGAATAGATTCAAGACAGAGAAGGAAGATCTTGGCAAGTAAGCATTTCTCGATCCCCAGCAAACCACTAAGGGAAAAGAGCATTAGGACCAAGGTAAGCTTTTCAACTAGCTTGTCATCATTTTACAAATTAATTAACCTCTCCTTAATATAAATAATATCTGTGGTATTGTTGACTTGTGCTTTTAATGTAAGTCCCTGGGTTAGTCAGGATTGCTAGTGTAGACCCTGGACTCTAACAAGATTAGTCGGAAAGAGGGAATTGCACAAGAAAGATACAGAGTGTCTTTTGTAACTCAGGTATAGATGTGGCCCTCAGGCTCTTGGCAGTTTGAATATTGTTAGAAGTTTCTTTTTTTTCTATGTCTGCATTAATCCGTCTAGTTTTTCTCTGAATGGGAGGGATCATGACAACCAAAACCAATGCCCTTCACACTTCTCACCACTTCTGTACTAGAGAAGCATTGTTTCTTTTCCTGTTTGGGGGGAGATATCCTGAAAAAGTGTTCTGATTGGCCTGGCTTGGATCAGTGGCCAATACCTAAAATGATCCACCATGGAAAGAGAAATGGTGTGCTATGATTGGAAGACCATATTAGAACTGGTTGCCTGGTTTTACCCAATAGAAGATAGGGTTGTTCTTAGCATCAGGAGGAGGCTTCTTAGATGAAATAACACATGTCCCCAGCCTTCTTTCAGGAATGGAGTCCATGGTTTCCCTCAGTACTTCTACTTTTATTGTCTGAAAATGTTTGAAGTCTTTATGCTTCTAAGATTGGCCTTTATTTTCCTTTTGCTATAGTTGAAGCAAGTCCTCTATGGTCTTACAGTGGTTTAGGGATCACATGGAATTTTAAAAGTATATAATAACATTGTGTACATTGCTCTTGTCATGGAACACCAGGCAAGGAGTAAATTTTTCCTTGGTACTGACTTAATCTGAAAAAAAAAAAGTAAAATCCCACTTTCAGTGTCAACAGCATCTCATTATTCTAGCACCAAAGTTACTTAGTTTAATGCCTTATGCATTTGATGTTTTTGCAAAAGTGATATAAATTCTACAGTCATTTGTCATGAAGAGCAATAACGTGACAAAATTTGAAAACATATAAATAAGGCCTATTTTCTTTTGACAATTGTCATAGAACCTCCTTTCATTCAGTTTTTATTTTACTGAAATATTGTGAAGATGTGGCAAATACAGTCCATATCAATTCATCAGCCAAGTCCACCAACATGGTATTTTTGTTGTTCTATAATTTGTATTACTCTGATATTTTCATTGATATAGAACATCACCATTTATAAAATCCTATTGTATAATTCTCTCATTTAGTCATGATTGACTGTTATGTGCTTTCTTAGCTCAGCTCAATCCAACATAATGTATAATAGTCTTTTAGCTAGAGATTGATCGACTTTGAATAAGGTGTGCTTTGTTGTATAGGTATAGATAGAAAGAAAGTGAAGATTAGAGCTGAATTTTTATGACCTTCCATAAGATGTACACTCACCTTAAGTGCCCTCAAAACTAGCAAATTTGAGATAGCAAGAACTTGTTAAAAAAGCATACCCTATTTGAAGTTTCATGACTGGATTGTGATGCCCCCAATATCTACCTGTTTACTTCTTAGCTCAGAGGTCCATTTGTAGTCAAAGGGAATGAGAAATATCCAACTAAGGTTTACAATCTACCCCAAATTCTGGAAGACCCATCCTGATGGGAGAGCCATAGAGTACTTAGGAATGTCCATCATTTTACACTTAGGAAAAGCACCACTTCTCCTATGGAAACTGAACATGAGTTCAGATGAGTTCTTGGAATCCACACTTAAGTCAATGTTGTAGTCACCAAAGGTACTAACTGAAATTATTTTACAGTTATAAGTCTAAATAATATGCATATCATTGACAGGTCCAGAAGAGGGCTTGACCCAAGTCATGAAGAATATAAGGCAAGTGCCCAAAGCCTTGGAAGCTTGGTGTACAATATTACATTTACATTTCCTTTAAAAGAAAAACAAAGTCTAAGTCAAAAACATATACTTTGTTTTAACAACAACAACAAAAGAAGATATTGTTCCACTAAACAAGAAAGTGATTGCTTTTTTATGAAGATTGGTCCTTGCTTTATTTTCTCTATATATATTACTGGAAAAATTAACCATCATCCTTCATTTTAAAATCTATTTTTTTCCTAACTGTTCATCTTTTCATGCTGTTTTTTTTTTGTATGCCTGAAATAGTGATCCTCTTTCCCACACGTTCATAGATGGTAACTGCACTATTATAAAGAAAAATGGTGGTTTTAGGTAGAACTCTATGGAAGAAAATAGATGTGTATATGTGAATATATATTATACGGTATATTCCATCAATGCTGAGAATGAATATAAGAAGATGTATGATGAAACAGTAAAATCATTCCTATTTCTAATGGATCAGTTTAAGGAAGTACAATGTTCATTAAGAGCCTACTGTCCTATCCTTCAACCGAAATATTATTTTGCAGGTTTAGGGAGAAACTCTTTCCCTCAATATCATTTCTGAGGAAAACATAGAACACATTTTTATAAAGTAAGACTATCTGAGTTTAATCTCTTGTTTTAATTCTGAAAAAAAAACTAAACTAAAAATGGGACGATAATAATGGTCAAACTTTTTTGTTTTATTTTGTTTTGTTTTTTCCCTTCTCATGCTGCAGTTAAAAATGACAACAGTGCTGACTTGCCGCTTCCTCTTCACACGTGTCCTTGGCCTAACAAGACCAGTATCTCTACCACTCCCTAATGAAGATGCTCCCCCCCCCCATCAATGTTTATATTCTCTGCGGTCCAGCTGCAACATACACAATATACTCTTTAACTTTCTAATTCAATCTTTTGAGTATTCAATCATATTCATGTTTATATTAGTACTTAATAGTTCGATGGTCTTAGAAATTCCTTCAGATCATCCACTGTGTTTTCAATGTCTCTTTAATTTAACCTAAAAGATATCCTGTTAGAAATTATTACCACTCCATTTTTCTATGGGTAAAAATGAGAGGAACCATACAGGATTTCAGACATTTTTTTTTCTTAAAGGAAAGGTGAATGACGTGGTGATATCTGACCTCTGGTCAGTTTGTTTCAGACTGTACTGACATATCTACCTACCCCATAGAACTGGGCTCAAAATATA
The DNA here is from genome assembly GCA_007922815.1 of Macrotus californicus. NCBI lineage: Eukaryota > Metazoa > Chordata > Mammalia > Chiroptera > Phyllostomidae > Macrotus > Macrotus californicus. Next base: position 2,395 of record VMDR010034609.1, on the reverse strand, counting down.
GAAAGTGTTTACATTGATATTCACACATTGTGATTCATAATCAGAAGGAAAAATTAGAAAACTTTATATCCTGACTGGTGTGGCTCAGTGGGGTGAATGTTATCCTGCAAACCAAAAGGTCACTGGTTTGATTCCTGGTCAGGGCACAGGTCTGGGTTGGGAGCCAGGTCCCCAAATGAGAGCATGCGAGAGGCAGCCGAATGGTGTTTCTCTTGCACATCAATGTTCCTCTTCCTCTCTTTCTCCCTCCCTCCTCCTCTCTAAAAAAATAAATAAATAAAGTCTTTTAAAAATTAGGAATATAATTATGACTAAGAGGTGGATTATGCTAAACTACTTTTTAATGACTTTGGTACGATGTATAGTTTTGTGGTCTCCCCCAAACTATAAATTCTTTGATTTATTTCTTATTAGTTCCATTTCCTAACACAGTGCATAGCATGTAGGAGGCACGTAATAAATACTTGCTACATGAATAATAAATGATGAGATCTCTCTTTACTAGAACGAGCTCATTTGTTCAAGAAATTCTTTACTAAGTAATCAGCCAGACAATCTGACCCAACCCCCATGATTGGGAAGCTGATAATATTCTCTCACAATGGAGGAAAACTAGGAGTGCATGGACAGGATAAAGGTGAGTCGATACTTACCTGTTACATGACAAAACACAGATCCTGTGATTGAGCAACAGACATGTATATCTGTGAAACTGATTCTAGTTTCAGTTTCTGCATTCTGTCTTTTTTCTCCCTTTCATCTCAAAATGAAATCCTTCACTGTTAATGAGATGACAGTAATGAAGAATGGCTTTCTTGTTTAATAATCCATTGTAGACATATTATTAAGTAACAGAATTTGGAGTGACCAGAATGGGATTTAGAATGAGCTCATTGTAAAGAAAAATAAGTATTATTTGACTATAATTTTAAAAAAATAGGATTGGGAAGTGGGGGGGGCGGAGAGGAACATATTAAGGGTGCAGGGAAGAAAATCAAAGATAAAAGAAGCACTGCTGTCACCTGCCTAACTCTGATAAGTTGCTGAATAAATAAATACTCTACATGGGACCAGGGCTGAACTCTTTGAAATTAAATCAGGAAGGAGGGAATTCAATCCATCATGGTAAACCTGACATAACACTCGGTTTCTTTAACTCTCTGGCTACTGTTGATACACCAAGGCTCTCCATCAATCCACTGTCTTTATCTATCCACGACTCCGAAACATGGAACTTTGCAGGGCGTTGTGCCTAGGTGGGCAGGTGGCAAGGTGGCAAGGTAATGATGTGACTGTGTTTTTTTATGGTTGACTAGCTGACTCGTGATTTAATTCTGAAACCCAACAGATCTCACCTACTAGTGTACTCAGGCATATATTGAGATTCCTGAGGCAAGCTTGAACTTCCCTCAAAAGGGGAAATGAAAGCCAAAGCAGGTAAAGAGAAATGTCAGAAGCCACATTTCTGTCCCTGGTAAAGCACCTGTCATTTTCTCGGATTCTGACATTGAGTGATCCACCTTACTGTGGCAGAAATGTTTTCCTCCTTATAACCAGGTTTAACCATTTAAGTTGTAAAACTGAACTGCTTGTTTTCTGCTGTGATATGGAAAAAATGTGTATCTCTGTGTGTTTGTGTGTGTTCAACATTCACTGAATGTTAAGTTTCTTAAATAGCAGTAACAAATATTTTTCAGTATATTTTTTACCAAATAATAATTGGCAGTATTTCATCTGGAAAAGTTTAAACACATTGGAGTAGTGGATTCTGTTACTGGGTCTGGTCAAGGGGACCACAGTTATCACCTTATGTTCATTTTACTCTGGTTTCCACATCAAAGCTTTATTGGCACTTTGCTAAGCAACATGGTATACATTTTTCCAAGAATAATAAAGCAAATAATGATTCATAAAATGTAATACAAAATGTCATTACTCCATCTAATCATGGTCACTATTCAATTGAAGGTCATTTTATTTGGAAAATACACTAGAACTGTTCTTACTAAAAATAGAAACAGGTTTTTTTTTAGTAATTTTCTACATTTGGAAGACATCTTAGAGTGCTTCAAACTAATTTGTGGATTATATATATTTCTATTTATGAAAATATATTTATATTTATAAATATATAATTATTTATTTTGAGTACAGATGATAAACTTTTCTTTCTGCCAAGAATTATATCACTATCAATAAAGCACATCATCAATCATCTGGAACTTTATCTTCTGACTACCTGATTCTTGAGCTGGGACAAAGCCACCCTGAGGACAGGACAATAAACAGTGCCTAGCATTTTCTCCTTGAACATGTAACTAAGAAGTCCTTTAAATCACAGAAATAGCAGTGAAATGCTGCCTGGTACATTAGTCAACAGGGAAACTTTCTATTT
>VMDR010034608.1:0-11009 GCA_007922815.1 Macrotus californicus | reverse complement strand
TCTACTGTAAGCATCCATCACTTTGTGTGGGGGGTCGGGGGTGGATGACTTTTTAAAGAAAACAAAGTTAGTGTTTAAATCTCAACTCTTAGCCCAATTCATTATTTTAATTTTTTAATTTATTGATTTGACAAAGAGAGAGAGAGAGATGAAAGGAGAGAGAGAAAGAAACATGGCTTCGTTGCTCTACCCATCCACGCATTCACTGGTTGTGCCCTGATTGGGGATCAAACCCACAACCCTTTCGTATTGGGATGACACTAACCAATTTAGCTAGCTGAACCGGGCATAGCTCAATTTAAGTTCACTTCTTTGTTATCTAAAAGATAATTTACCTCACTGGATTTTTCTTCTGAATCGCAGCTTTTAAGATAAAGGCCAAATTATTGATGGAAAAATGCTGGTATAAATAACATATACAAGAACACAACTCCCAAGGGACACTCGAGTCGACACATTCAGCCCCATCTGTTTCCTTTTACACATCCAAAATCTTGAACAAGAAAAATTCATATTCAGAATGATAGTCCCAAGGCTCTATACAATTCTCAGTTATCAAAGAAAATTTGATTATGGCCACTAATTGACTACTATGGCTCTTAAAACGAAGCATAGCCTTTATTTGAAGTATCAGTCGGTCAGTATAATCTAGTAAATATAATTGAATCTCCTTGCTGACTGAAGATCTTAACAGGGCCCCAGAGCCATCATTTGGAACATCAATTTTCATTGTCCAGGCTCCCCTTCATTCCCACTATGGACATGGCCACAACGTGCTTTGACACAACCTTCAGATTCACCCATTCTTGTATTTTGATTTTCATGTCGCTAGGCCAGACCCTCTTCTCGTCACTTCTGGAATACAGTGAAGTCTTTTGGATTCTCAATATCTCCACTCTGGTGCTTCCTGCATACTACTTTCAAACTCGCCTTCCTAAATCTCTGCTTTTATTAACATGCCATCATCCTCATCAGGAAATTATATTAGCCCTCTTCTGCATATGGCATCAAATGGAAATTTTTGTCTGCCATAATTTGACCCCACCCAACTTCATTTCAAACTACTCAGCTACACACCTGGTTCATTCTGTCCACTCTACTCATGGTCCTGCTAATTCATCCTTCCCCTACAGAATCGGTTGCCCCCTCATTACCCTATGCAAATCTGACCTATTCTTCAAGGCTCAGCTCATGCCTCCACCTTCTTCCTAAAATCTTCTCCAACTTCTTTTCAACTCTCTTTTCTTAGGTATTTCTATTGTACTTTGAGTCCATACCACACCATTTAGAATGTATTTCTTTGGCCCTTGCTAGTGTAGCTCAGTGGATTGAGCACCGGCCTGTGAACAGAGATCGATTCCCAGCCAGGGCACATGCCTGGGTTGCGGGCCAGGTCCCCAGTTGGGGGTGTGTGAGAGGCAACCGATCAATGTATCTCTCGCACATCAATGTTTCTCTCCCTCTCTTTCTCCCTCCCTTTCCCTCTCTCTAACAGTAAATAAATAACATCTTTTTTAAACAAAAGAATAGATTTATTTGTTCTCTAGTTACTTCATCAGTGCTCTTGGCATCTCTCCACCTAAACTATAAGCTATCTTTTCTGCATCAGAACACTCATCATTATGGTTGTCATAGTCATTGTCATCATTAACAAACAGCAACATTGTCCTGAGCCACCAAAACTACAAGCAGTCTGGCATCCTAGGTATCTGCCAAGGAGATTTCAGGGAGAACATTCAACTTTGGTTATATAGAAAAACATAAGTCCTCAAAGATCGATTTGCTTCAGTAAGCAGAGCCAGAAAAGATTTTCATTTCTTCCACAGCTCTGGTGTCCTGAACAGGAATAAAGGGACAGCAGACCAGGAAAGGAATGGAGATCAATGGGAAGAGAACAGGTATAGCACAAGAATATCCTGATCTCCACCCCCCCCCCATAGTAGTCCTAACTCTAGCCTCTGAGCAAGGCTAAATCCCTACCAGCCCTCAGACATGTGGCAGATGCTTTAACACCATGAACTCAGGACTCTAAAAATACCTACCAGTAGCAAGAACACGGGTGGGAATGTGAGAGGTGTTTGGAGCTGAGTAGGTTGGCTGTTTGGCTTTTCTTTGGCTTCAAAACTATCCCACCGAAGCTGCCAGAACTACAAGGAGGGCCATCTCTGCTGGAGACAAGTTTTGCCTTTGCAATGCCATGGAGAGCCTTGAAGCTTTTATTTGCAGGCTCAGAATTTAAACTAGGGGCACTGCTCCCATTCTAGCTATTCTAAAGAGCTAGAATTCTACTCCATTCTAAATTCTTTGCACCTCTGTTTGTGGTGAGAAGTGAGCTGAGAAGCAGGCTGCTCACAGTACAAAACCAGAAGAGCCATCACAAAGGAAGAGCACAGCAGTCAGGTTCATGGGACACACAAAAGACCTCAATTTTCTTTGGCAGTTTGATGTCCCTGTTCTCAGCATCTTCATAAGACTCTGGCCCGACAGACAGTGAAAGCACCTCCTTCCCCTTTTGCAGCTGGCACTCCTCTTATTCATCCTTCATTTCCTGTGGGCACTGCATCCACATGGTGGCCCTGGTGTTACAACTGCCCCTTAGCCATATGCATGCTCCTCAGAGGATACATATGGCTAAGGGGCAGTTCTCTTTTCTCTCCAAGGGCCAGTGGGGCATAATGGACTCAAACCAACTTGGGTGCAAATCTCAGCCCAATCGCGTACTACTAGTTAGGTGTCCTTGGGCGGATAACTTATCTCTATCTTCAATGTCTTCCCATGGAAACCGAGGATAACCACAGCAATCTTGTAGTAATGCTGCGAGGATTAGCATTCCTTATAAGTACGTGACATAGTGCCTAATAAACACTCTCCCTTCTTCCCAGCCCAAAACCTCCAGCATCAAGTCTGGCCTGACAATAAATTGGGTGGATACTGTTGAAATACAGCAGTAGCTTTGCAATTGGAAGACCTGGATTCTGGCTCCTTAGTAGCCAAGTAAGTGATTAGGCAAATTAAATAACACATGAAAAAGAACTTTGGCAAAATATAATGTGCTCTGCAAATGTTCGTTGTTGCCATTGTCTCAGAAGGCCCATCAGCCCTGCCCTGGTAGTACTGCTCCTTGGACCTCTTGGTTCTCATCCTGGAAAGCACAGAAATCTTGGCTTCTTGACAATGAGAGAGAGCCAAGGACCAGCAGTCAGTGTGGAGGGTGGGTAGAGAGGGATGCCAGCAACCTGCCATGGGTGGCTGGGGGCAGGCCCAAAGTGACAGGGATGTTGGAGGAAGGTCAAAGGGCACAGCATGGGGAGCTACCAAAGATAAATCTAGCCTTTTAGACAATTTTCTCGGGGCTACCACTGCCTAAGCAAGTTTCAACAAGTCTCCCAACCCTGTACATGCTCATAGCTGACATGGAGATTTCTTTTCCCTAGGGAACAACATATCTGGCACCTGTCTATACATGAGGCTTGAATGTTCTTTTCGTTGGTGGCCAATGGGGGACAGTAGAAATGGAAAGGGAAGAAAAATACATCTGTAACTTCTGGAGAGTTCCAGAGTGGGTGACAGGAAAAGTTGAAAATAATTTTTGTTAACTAGCTGGACAGAGACAAAAGAAACTCACGCACAGAAAGCGAGGAAGCAAGGCAGACAGAGAAACACACTGATGGGTAATTAACCGTTAAGCTAACTGGCAGAAGATGGAAGCTCAGAAGCCCTAAGGAAGACATGATGTCATTCTGACTGCAGGCAGCTTCTGAGGGAACACTTAGCTCAGCCTCCATCTACTCGATAATGTAACACAAGAAGGTGTTTTTCCAAGTGATCAGCAGAGGAAGAGCTATCCACAGTCCTGGCTGGCACCTGCCCACAGCGTTGGCTGACCTGCAGTTTGCCTGATCCAGACGGCTAGGGCTGAAGGGGTGTCCAGCCCGTGTAAGAAACCAAACTAGGCAGGAGAGGCTGCTTCCATGAGAATTCACAAAGAATACTTCCAAAAGTAGTTCTGGGCCTCCACCTGTAATCCCTCCTTCATCCCGCCCTTCACACATTCCTATTTGGCATTTTCCAATGCTTTTAGTCTGATACAGGCTCAATATGATTTAGCTAGACCTATAGGAGACAGACCCATAATGGTCATTATGGGCAGCTCCATCCTTCCTTTGGGGGTTGGGAGATGCCTTCACCAAGGCTGATGTCAGGAAGGCGTGTCAGCTTTCCCATTTGATGTGTCTCTGCGTCCCTATCACGGGTTACTGCATGGGTTGCATGGTCTAAGGGAGGACAAGTCCAGGTCAGGGATGTATATGAAAGGAGCAATGAAAGGGAAATTAGAAGACCTGAGTTGTAGGCCTGGCCCTGTGTGATCTTGGGTGTGTCACTTTCCCTTTCTGAGTCTCAGTTTCTTATCTGTAAAATGAGGGTGTTGGAGTAGAGATTCTCTAGGTGTCTTCCATCTCTGAACATTCTCTGAGTCTCACACCTAAAGTGAGACAGTTAAGGTGCGAAAAGTAAAACTTAGATGAGATACTCAGTTCAGCATCTGGGGTGCAGTTGAAGGAGACAACTTGAAGGATCCTGGGTCCTGGGACTACAACCCTGGACCCCTGGCCTAGAAGAGACCACCAGGCTGGCTACCCGATATGGCACCTCCCATGGGGCACACTCCCCCAAGGCCAGATGTTGCCCCCTAGAGTAGAGTGCAATGGTAGAGAGACTGGGCTCTGAATCTAGGTTAAAATACTTGGCCCTGTCACAGGGAGGCAGGATAATGAGATAGCAAAATGCTCAGCTGGGCTCAAAGGTCAAAGACTGAAGCAGGAGCCAAATGCCTTTGGGCAAGTTATTTAATCTATGTTTTCCTTATCTGTAAACCGGAATGACAATTACAGTCCTAATTTCATAGGGCTACTGTTAAGATCAGAAAAGATAGTGCATGTCAAGTGTCCAGCCGGGGCTCTTTATTCAAAAAGCAGGAGTTGTTGTTATTACCTACTCATTGGAGGCTTTTCTTTTCTTTTTTTTTTAAGATTTTATTTACTTATTTTTAGAGAGAGGGGAAAGGAGGGAGAAAGCAATTGGTTGCCTCTCTCACACCCCCAACTGGGGACCTAGCCTGCAACCCAGACATGTGCCCTGACTGGGAATAGAACCTGAAACCTTTCAGTCCATAGGCCAACGCTCAATCCACTGAGCCACACCAGCCAGGGCTGGGGGCTTTTCTGGATGCTCATGTTAACTAGAAAACACAGGATTATAAATGCTGTGATGGGGAGGGGGTGAAGACACATTGACTGGAGACACCAAATTGGTTTTCAAGGCCTTACGGATAGCTCTGGTAATTAAGAGAGTAGTCCCAAATATGCTGAATCAGGCGCAACCCAGTAGAGGCCACACCCTACTCTTGGACTGCAAGAAGAGCTTACTGAGCCCTCTTTCCCACTCTCCTGTGAGAGCTGGCATTTTATAGCCAGACAGCCCTCTACTGCTGGCTGTGTGGTCTAGGACCACCTCAGCCTGGCACACTGCACTTTTCTCTTTCCCCGCAAAGAGCGAAGCCTTTGGAAGTCACCTCCTAGTGTGGTTTTGATATTGTTCCTTGAGAAACTCCAGGCCAGCCGGAGTGTGGGGCCAAATCTCCTATTGAGATAAGGTGCTTGCTGCCACGCTCTGCCACCTTACCCCGGACATGCTGGTCTTCGCCTGCTGGGTTTAGCCCTGATGTTGCAATAACTTTACAAGAGCAGGCTCACCATCTCCCCACTCCCACACTCCCCCCTGAGATCCTTCAGAATCTGCCCTCAGAGAGGTCCTTCATGTCATACGTGTCACAAGGCTTTGCCCTCTTGAAATATCATCTTCCCCTAAAAAGACTGCATTGAGCACTTCTCCGCACGTGGTTCTGCTCAGCTCTGTTTCTAGTGAGTCACACTGTCACAGGCTCTGTCCCCTGGGAGAAGTCCAGAATCTTTAGCAGGGACTGTAAAATCCAGTTTGCCTAAGTACTGGGCTGTTGCAAGAAAAGGAACTTTTAAAAATTTCCCCAAGAGCATTGGGTTGTGACCCTCTTCCACTCACTTTCACCTCCCGTTTCCTGCTTTCCAGCTTCCTCCCCCAGACCCCCAAACACTTCCTTTCTCATCCATGTAAATTTCAGGTGGACTTACTTCCCCTCTTTTAAATCCAGAGCTGTTTGGCTCAATGTGACACTTGATTTTAGACAGGTGATAGCATTACATTTTAAGGGTCTTGAGAGTTTAAGGGCACACCTGTAAGTATATTTCTACTTTGTATTGTTAAGGCATGCTTTAGAAATCCCAGAAACTTACAACCTTACATTAAAGAAGCTAGACACACTAAAGAAAGTCCTGACTAAGCAACGGTCAACCTAAAGCCCTGGGAAAGGAGAAAGACAGATACCTACTTTGACTTTAAAAAGGAAATGTAGCCATTGTCCTCAAAACACAAGGGGTGAAAAAGAACACTATCTCAAAATAGTGCCCTATATTCCTGACCCAGGGGCTCAGTTGTTCTCAAGACCTCCTCCTTACCAGTACTGAGCTGCCCGTGTTCCTAAAACATCCAGCACCTTGGCTCGGTTTCTGAAGCCATTTTAAAACACATTCATTTTAATAACTAAGGAGTCAACGGTCTTGCAGAGTTTACAGTGTTTTGTCATTTTCCCCAGTTACTCAGCCCTCCTCTCCGTATCACTCTGAAGATCGGCCTTGTGGTCATTTGGGCTCTTCTAATGAGCAGGAGGGAGGTTTACCTTCACTTGACAGGGTCCGACCATAGGCTCCAGAAGAGGCCAGCTGTGGGTCTGCTGGAGTTGGTCTTTAGTGCCCAGTGTCTTCTGAGGTGACTTTCCTACCCATAACCATGCTCCCCTCTGCTCCCCTGGTACATGAAGCTGCCCTTGTCATGTCCTCCCTCCCGCTATCCTCTGCACGTTGAAATATTCCTGTCCTACCCAGTGTCCCCATTTTATGAACCAACAGTGAATACAAATGGCCAGACAAGAATGTCTGTACTTAGCCTATTTCATAAACTAATGAGAAGGGAGGACCAAGACATCCCTTGGCCCTCTGATAAGTTGCTCTGTCTTTTTACAAAGGCCTGGTGAAGACAATACCAACAGAATGAGTAATGGCAAATAATAACAAATGCAGAAGACATCATTTGAGGAGTACTGTCCCAAAATAACAAGTTTTGTCTATTATGAAGGGCTGGTGGGCGACCCTGTCTCAATTTCTTTAAAAGGGTTCATGACTTTGTGCCAGAACAACCCCACTCCACTCCTATTCCATTTCAGCCCTAGTGTTAACCATAAACTGTAATTTTCTATGGATTTCCATTCTTTCCTCCCCTCTAATGCCTTGAGGCTTAACCAAACTGGGTTTTTGCAGCTTATTGGCACCCAAGAGGTAGAAGAAACCTCAAGATATGTACAGTGCTTTGGGATCCATCCCACAGACCAGGACGGGGTTCCCTCCTACCTCTCTCTGCTCACAGGTGCTGCTGCTCCTGGCTCAGGGTCAGGGATGGAATCACACATGCTTTTCCTGGCAGGAGCTGTCAGGCAGGAGCAGAGGGCATGAATGCACCCACTCCGGCCTGCCCTAAAAAACGGGTGAGGTTGGAACCAGGCAGCTGAGAGAGGCAAAGGGGGATGAGGAGGTGCCAGCGACCGTGGGCTCAGCAAGCATCGACACAGCCACGCACCTGACGCTTCACAACCACTAGAGCGGATACCTCAATCGAGGACCCCTCCCAGAGCCCACCCTTCCTAGACCTGACCATCTGGATCACCTTGATCTTCTCGCCCTCGATTTCTACGGTTTTCTCCCTGAAGTCCACGCCGATGGTGGCCTCAGTTTTGTCCGGGAAGGTCCCGCCGCAGAAGCGGAAGGTCAAGCAGGTCTTGCCCACGTTGGAGTCCCCAATCACGATGATCTTGAAGATGCGAATCTGCACGTACTGGTCCAGCGACGAGTCGAGCTCCAGGGATGCCAGGCCAGCGGCCGAGGCGGGTTGCAGGCTCCCATGGCCCAGAATGGGCTGCGCCATCTCCCCGGGACAGGACGGGACGAGACCGGGGCCCCAACCCCCCTCGAGGGTTCCACACAAAGAAAACGACCACGTTAGTGCGCTCGAAGCGAGCGAGCTTTGTGCATGTGTGTGCGCGCGCGTGTCCGCAAGTGTGTCCGCGCGTGTGTGCGTGCACCGGCACTGTGAGCGCGCGCGCGCTCGTGCAGGGGGTGCCTCTCACCCCAAGTCTCCCTCCTCCTCCTTCAGCTCACCCTCCTCGCAGCTCTGAGGCACCAACACAAAAGCCAGGCAGTGAAGGAGAGATGGAAAGAGAAGGCAAGCTGCGAGCCTTCTCCTTCTGCCTGTGCCCTCAGACAGGACGCTTAGTCAGGCGAGCGACACCATGGCGCTCCCCGAGCCACCGCCGCGCCTAGGCCTAGACCTCCGGAGGTAAAAGAGGTGTCTCCACCCCGCCGTCCAGGGACACACCTCAGGGAGGAAGCCTATGGAAGAAAGGGGCCGGTGGAAAGAGTAGTACACACCACCCCGGGATGGTCTTCCTTTCTCCTTGTCCCCATTTATTTTATAGTTCTCAGGCTCCCTACCCCCGCTTTCTAGGAGCGCGGGAGGATCAGCGGGCCCAGAACACAGCTGAGGAGGACAAAGAGCTGCGCCCTAAGGCATTTCTGGAGCACTTTAGCCTAGGTGCAGCATTATTCGGGGAGAGTGGACTGTGGGGCAGAGACACCTCTTTCACCCCCGTAGCGGCGGGCAGCTGAGCCGCGCCTCCGTGGACCCCTCCCAAACCTTGGGTTAGAGGGATGCTCTGTCTTATTGAGGAAGCAGGTGCGTTCGCGAACTCCACTCGAGAGCCCCACTCGCGAGCCCCGAGGAAGAGGAGCCGGGGAGGGCGCTGCCAAGATACGCCCTGGGTCGTGAGGGCCACGTAGCTGAGAGGAGGGAGCCAGGGCCACTGGTGTGTGTGTGTAGAGGGAGTTACTGTTTCTATCACAGACTTGCCACATGTAGGGGGGCGCGTGCCAGGCGCCAACCTCCCCTCATCACCCCATGAGCACCCATCCTCTGAATGTTCAGGAGAGCGGCTCCCATTGGCTGCTGCAGTCGGTTGTGTTTGACTGGCCAATGGGGAAGGCCCGCCGTGGGAGAGGGCCATACAGGGCGTAGGGGAAGGGGGGAAGCTGGTGGTGGCAGCTCCAGCAAAAGGGGACTTTGTTTCTGGGGCTAACCATTCCAGGCCCAGGTAGAGGGATCTTGGACAAGGCATAAACCTCACAATGTCTTGCATTCCTGAGCCCTCCATATAATCTTAAGCCCTTCCAGAATGGTGGAGTTTCAAAAAAAATTGGAAACCCCTAGGAGGGTTCACCCCTCTGAAACTGAATGTAGGAAAAAAGTGGTTGGGTCTAATTTTCCAGAAGCTTAGATTATGCTTGGAAGATGATAAATGAACAGTACTTTCTTACGGTTTTAGGGGGCAGCTTCCCAAATCTTACTAAGCATCACACATCATGGTCAAGACCAGTATTCCCTCTCTTGAAAGTGACTTGCAGGTTCAGAATTTGTTTGAAATAACTTTACTGAGGTACAATTTACATACAATAAAGTGCACTCCTTTTGAGTTTGCTTTTAGGACTTCATCCATCCTCCCACATATTTCTGCGGAGTAGCATTGACATATACCAATAGTACCTACATAAGAGTTATGTGCTAATGTCATCAAGGTCGGGGATTCCAGCAGCACACTTGAGCTGCCATCTTAATTTGTGTGTGAGGCTGAGCTGCAGAAGAGACAAACATGACTAAATCCATCCCACTATGACAAAAAAAAACCCCACAATTCAGTGCATCAGTAATAGATCTGAAAGCAAGCTGGAATGCAGCTGCTCAGTCAAGTCCAAGTTACACAAAGTGGCTTGGAAAATGGAGTCTTCTAGTTAATAAGCTTTTTAGTTGAGTTAGCAGATATATTTATAGCTAACTCTTTTAGCATATATGTGGGTCACCCATTTCTAAAACCCTAGATTATGCTATTCAGTATTAAAACCATCTTGAGAAGGATTTAATCTTAGTTGGTTAAACCAAGGCCATGATTATGAATGTCAATTCCCATTGTATAGTGTGAATAGCACTCATCTTGGGGCGTTTGGTTGTTTTTTGGATTGGCTAATGTCTAGGTAATAGTTTTCAGCATCATTCCTTTCTGTATTTGAAGCTAAATCTGGCGATCATCATCTACAGAAGAGTAGCTATTAAAAAGGGGGGGAGGTGCCCTGGCTCAGTGGGTCAGTTGATGGGAGCGTTATCATGTACACCAAAATGCTGTAGGTTCCATCTCTGGTCAGGGCACATATAGGAGGCAATCAGTTGATGTTTCTCTCTCACATCAATGTTTCTGTCTCTCTCTTCCTCTCTCTCTAAAATCAATAAACATATCTTGGGTGAGGATTTTTTAAAAGAGGGGGAGGTAACTACTAATTGGGCATATCCAATAGGTAGAGTGGAAAGAAGCTTTGCCAAATCACAGCCAGAATTAACGCTAAATCTCTGAGGGATATAAAATAGTATCCACATAATAAGATTATTTAGATGTGCGCTTCCAGTAAAAACATGTCCCTGAGTCTGAGAATTCACATTATATTTGTACGATAGAAACATTAATTTCTGGAAATGTAGTGTCTCAAAATGTGCTCCATGCCCTAATAAAAAGTATTTGTTACCTCTGTGGGGGTGATATTTTGGAGGAACTTCCACTTATATTTCTGGAGTTAATTTGATGTGTGTATATTGCTTTAGCAAAAAAACCCACAGTGAAATATAATTTTAAATTAAAAGGACATGGAAATTACCTCATTGCACAAATCAAAAATGCTGCACAATGTCTTTTCTTTGTTAATTGTGCATCGTTAAATGATTGTCTTCCAAATACACCTGGTTGTTTTCATAGGTTCCTTATCATC